>JAQZBX010043960.1:0-21492 GCA_029593785.1 Cabassous unicinctus
TTCTAATATACAGCTGCTCTCGTCCTAAAGCCCGTCAGTGAGGGTCAACTGAGAGCCGGCTCTCCCCAGGGGTGGCATCACGGCGCAATAGAAACGCTCTTCTTCTGCGGCGGTTGGCGAGGCCATTGATTTGGAGAAGAGAATAGCAGGGAAGCACTCTAGGCTTGTTTAACATTTGCTGGCGCTAATGAATTTGTCAAGCACCTTGACACTGGGCTAGTGCATGCTTAAAATGATCTGGAATAGATTTTAACTTTTATAAAAGGTAACAAACAGTCTAATATTTGCATCAGAAAAGCTACATTTTTTGTTTTCTAAATCATTTCCTTAACTCTTATCTCTAGAAAACCTTCATAGTAAAAAGAAAAATGTCCAGAAATAGCTAAGGCCAAGAAAGAATTGAGTAAATAACTGAGGTCATGGAAATTATAAAAGAAATCTATTTATTATAAGTGTTCTATTTAACAACAATGTTTATTGACTGTAGCAATAATGATGTATTTTTGATCTGTAACAAACACATGTGTTGAAAACCTTCCAAGCCACAAAATGATTGGTGGGTGGGTCCAAGTGGGCTATAAAGCTCAGCAGAGTCCAGAGCTCAGCTCGTAGCCTACACGGCTTTTTTGCTAATTAATAAACATTGGCCTTGTGTCTGTTACTTAATAGCCTAATCGTAGCACATTGGCAAAAGGGCTGTCTTTCCCTGCCGAGGTGGGGAATATTCTGCAAAAGTACTTAAAGGGAGAAGACATGAACCTATATTTTTAAAAAATGGGATGCTAGGAAATAATCGGAGACGTATATATATTTGGGTCAAATAAATAACTCCTAGGAATCCTTTTTTATGATGACCACACGGAATTGTTCATGAGAAGCTTTTTCTCCACTGTATTTTATTGTGAGAAAATTCAGACATACAGAAAAGTTGCAAGAGTTTTACAGTGAACAGTTTCGTACTCACAACCCAGATGTTACAACTAACGTCTTTCTGCGTTTGCTTTTCCACCTATCTAGCTTTTATCCATCCCCTGTTCCATCTTGTTTATGTTGGAGGATTTTGAGACAAGTTACAAACATCAGTATACTTCACCCTTAAACACTGCAGAATGCATCTTATTAATCAGTCTTTCTTGATAGCTTTTGTTCTTAGGAAAAACTTACAGGTAGTGAAATGTGCATATTTAAGTGTCCCGAACGCCTATCACGATATAAGATTACCTTCATTGCACATGGTCCCCTCTGTCAGTCCCTGTCCTCACTCCATGCCCCAGAGGCTACCATAAGAGACTTTTCGTAATTCCCAAGGAGTATTGAAATAACTTAATCAGGGGAGAGGGACAGAAAAGTGTCAGTTGTTGCTTATTTGTTTGAGAGGCACCCGAGCTTAGTGGACAGTTGTGGTTTCTCTGGCCAGATCTCCTGGGTGCAAATCCTGGCTCTGTCACTTTCCAGCTACACAACCCTGGTTAAGTCCTTTAGCCTCTCTGTGCTCCAGTCTCCTTACCCATAAGGGGGATAAAAGGGCTACTCGTTTGACGGCGTTATGGTGAGGATTAGTAGGTTAAAACTTCTCAAGCTCTTAGAACAATTTCACATGAGTTTCAACTTGAATTCCACCACGTACGAACTCTGTTATCTTGGGCAAAATGGTTCTATATATGTTTGCCCTCATTGGCCTCCTCTGTAAAATGAGAATAAAACCACTTAGCAGCATTATGGGGATTAAGCAAAATGATGTATGTAAATCACCAAACAGAGGACCTGGCAGGAATTTTTATCATTATTTGTAGTAGTAGTAACAGTGAAAGTCTATACTTTATTCAGATTTCCTTAGTTTTTTTCCCTCATGTCCTTTGTCTATCCAGGATCCCATGCAGGATGCCACATCACATCTAGTCGTCAGGCTCCCCTAGGCTGTGACGGTTTTCTCAGACTTTCCTTGTTTTTGATGACTTTGGCAGTTTTGAGCAGTATGGACCAGTTATTTTGTACACTGTACCTTAGTTTGGGTTTGCCCAGTGTTTTTCTCATGATTAGACTGGGGTCATGGGTTTTAGGGAGGAAGACCACAGAGATAAAGTGCCACTTCCATGACATCATATCAAGGGTACGTGCTCTCAGCATGATTTCTGACCTTTGAGGCTGACCTTGTTTGTCTGGCTGAGGCAGTATGTGTCAGAGTTCTCCACTGTAAAGTTGCTTCTCCCCCCACCTTTTTTTTTTCCCATACTGTACTCTTTGGAAGGAAGTCATAATATCTAGCCCACACTTAAAGACTGGAGAATTTTGTTCTACTTCTTGAGGGAAGAGTATCTTCATAAGTTATTTGGAATTCTTTTGCATGGGAAATCTGTCTCATCTACCCCATTTAGTAATTTATTCAATTACTTGTTTATTATCAGTGTGGAATCATGGATATTTCTTTTTTACTTGGGCTTACAATCCACTCTTACTACATTTGTTTTGTTGGTGAAATTGTTCCAGCTCTGGCTATTGGGAGCTCTTTCCATTGGCATCTGTGTCTCATTGGCATATTCTCATTATTGCATATGTTTTAGTTTTTGGGGCGCTTCCTTGCTTTCTGACACTACAACATGCCCCACATTCAACATGTATATTCCCTGTCCCAGCCCTAGGAGCCTTGGTTCCTTTTATGGTGTTTGAAACCAATATCTGGGCACTGGGGCTGACAGAAATTTTATGCTCAACACACGTTAGTTCCTTCTTTCCTTCGGTGGGAGGTTGACTTGTACAATAGTGAGTGTCCTCTTCAAAACTGCGTCCTGCAGTTCCTCCCAGACCATTCACCAGATCCTAATTAGCCTCACTGACTGAAGCAGCAGGACATAAGTCAATCCAGCAAATCAGGTCAAGGGATTTCATTCCGCTGAGTCCAGCTCAGACTTGGTGCTGTGCCCAGTGCCGTAGGAACTTGCCTCGCCTCCACAGAGCCTGCCCTTTAGTTAACAGGACATTTCTTTTCATGGATAGGCAAAGGACATTGGGGAAAAACTAAGGAAATCTGAATAAAGTGTTTAGGCTTTTGTTACTACTGCTTCTACAAATGACGATAAAAATTTCTGCCAGATCCTCAATTAGGTGATTTACATACATCATTTTCTTTAATCCCCGTAATGCTGCTAAGTGGCTTCATCCTTGTTTTACAAATGAGGCCTATGAGGATAAAAATACGTAACTAGTCTAGGAAGATTAGTGTGATATAAGAGCATTCAAAGAGGGCTTCCTTCATAACATTGGACTTGAGCTAGGTTCTCTCCAGATTAGAAGAATAGAAGGAAAGACATGGAAGTGTGATAAGAAGAGGGCTGAAAATAATGAAGCTTTTTGAGTTCATTTTAGATATGAAATGGGGGTCTGTTGATCTTGATGGGATGAGGGAAATGGGCTCAGCCAGTGGTACACGGGAGCCAACTCGTACTGGATCTCCTGAGCCAATAGTTAAATTTTCAGGAATTTGGGGAGCAGGTTTGCATCATGCGGCTAGCTTGAAATTGAATCCACAAATGCTACAAATCAAGGCTCTTCTCCTCAACTCCAGCTTGTTATTATACATCTCGCTGCTTTGACTATCTAAAAATCTGGTCTATCCCATTACCCTGAATTAATTTTTTTCCTTTAGCAGTCTTTTTCATATAAACATTTTTCTTCAGTGCTTTGACTAATCTGATGACTGTCAAAAAATGGCTATAATAAAGAGTGTGTCCTTGAATGAAAACTGCATTTTATTGCATATTGGTTAAAACGTTGATAGCCGGAAAATATTTTAATTACCTGGGCTATTTGGGGCCCCCAATGGCCATTCTGGATAACTGAGTTGGAAATGTGCAATCCAAATTGGCCAGCCTTCTGCCTTGTTTTGGTGGCATAGGAAGACCTGCCACCACGTGAGGGTGGAATGAGAGTCATACCATGTATAAGCAATGTGGTCATAGCTCTTTCCTCTTCCCTTGCACTTGGGCTTGGAGGCATCTTACTATTCTTATCAAGATTATAGGATGAAATGGTATCGTTTTCTTTCGGCTAACTGAGAAACCATGACTCAGCGTCCTCATGTTTGGAGTAGGTAATGCAACCCTATATCCATTTGACTTTTGCAAAGATGAGACCTGAGTAATCCACGGAATAGTGCTGTGCAAAGAGGGACAATTTCCATGAGGTCACCTTTTGGGCATGGTATATGGTATTAAGTGTTAGGCAGAATTGGACGAAGAGGAGCTTATGTTTCAAGTGAGTCAACTAACTGCAACTACACACATTCATGTCCAAGGAGAACAGGGCTAGAGGAAGAAAGTTCTCCTACCCTCATAGAGATTGTGAGTATTCACCAGACTCCCGAAAGATAGTTTTGCCTTGCCCTACTTATAAGGATTTTGTTTACCTTTCTTTTCTCTTTCCTATGTCCCTCCATCAAGTATGGGAAACATTCCTAACTTCACTAAATTCCTGACTTTATTCTTGATCTGCTGCCAGATGGGATCTCTGAGGTTGCAGTTTTCTTAGAAAAGAGTACTGCAGGTATTCTGGCCCTGTACACATCATCACTGCAGAGTTTGCTCTAGATTTAGGTGCCCTCTTATTCTCATTCAGTCCAGAAGATTCCTAGATGCAGAGCCCCTTACGTTTGTTTTGTTACACTTTTTATTTTGAAATAATTTCAAACTTACAGGACAGTTGCAAAAATAATACAAAAGCCATACAGAGAACTGAAGCCTACCCCCTCTCATACCCAGATCCACCAATTTTTAACATTTTACCACATTTGTTATATCATTATATCTATCCACGTATCTATCAATCTGTCTGTCTTTTCTATCTACCAATTTTCTAAACATTTGAAATTAAGTTGCATACATCATTCTCCTTGAACATATAATACCTCGATGTACATTTCCTAAGAACAAGGTTATTCACTTATTGTTTTAGTAGCCTTGGCTGCTTAAGTAAATACCATGAAAATGGTTTGGATTAAACAATGATAATTTATTAGCTCACAGTTTTGAGGCTAAGAGAAAGTGCAAATCAAGGTGCCATCCAAGTGATGCTTTCTCCCTGAAGACTGTTCTCGGCTGGCTGCCGGCCAGCCTTGGTGCTGGTTTCTCCATCACGTATCAGTGCACACGGAGGCCTCGTCTGGCCTCTCCCTTCTCTTCCAGGTTCAGCTCCTTACTTCCTGAGGTTTTCTTTTTCTGTCAGTCCACTTCTAAAGGACTCCAAAAATAGGATTAATACCCACGCTGATTGAGTTGGTCATGCCTTAACTGAAGCGACCTCATCAAAAGGTCCCACCTACAACTGGTCCACATGCACAGGAATGGATTACGTTTAAGAACATGTTTTTCTGGGGGTATATACAGCTCCAATCCATCACACTTAAGTAACCACCTTAAGGACAGTTATTAAGTTCATGAACTTAGCATTGATAGAAAGCTTTTAGTCTATATTCCAGTTTTTTCATGTCTCAAGAATATCTTTTGGAGGCCCTTACCTTTGAGCTAATTCCCTGGAATGCTTAGTCCAGGTTCCAGTTCCTCAGCTGCTTCCCACAAACCAGCCCTCCCAAGAATGATTGGCCTGGCCCTATTGGGATATTTTGGTGTAAACAGATCACCCGACAAGCTCCCTAATAGGGCACAGTGACCACAGGGGTCTTGGCAATTGCCTAGCTAATGCACCACTTCAGGAGGTTAATGAACATCTTTTGGGGGCCCATAAGTAATGCAGAGGTGAATGCACAGTGAACTGTGCTCTGGAAAACTCCCCTGGTATTGAGAGGTTTGCCCTTGTCTGCTTTATGGAGGAAGTTCAAGGTGGAGGCTGCAGAAAGGAGTAGTCCACTGTGCTTTTGTTTTAAAGGATACTGTATCATAATGTCACCTAACTTTTTACTAAGTAAAAATATGTCTTTTGGGGAAAAGGAGTAAGCAGAGATGCTATTTTATAATTTCCCAGTATAATAATATTCTAGACCAGGAATTGGCAAGCTCTGACCCATGGGCAAACCCCACCCCTGCTTGTTTTTTTTTTTTTTTTAAATAAAGTTTTATTGGAACACAGCCATGCCCATTTGTCTATGTATTGTCTCTATAGTTGCTTTCACACTACAAAGGCAAGAGTTGAATATTGTGACAGAGACCACCAGGCCCACAAAAGCCTAAAACATTTGTTCTCTCGCCTTTTACAGAAAAAGCTTCACAACTCCTGGTGTTATAGACATTTAAGAGAGATCATTTTTAAGCCATATACTTAATGCAGTGATGTTGACTGCTGACTGTCCCCCCTGTATTGAGCACTTTGAAAACTATAGCACCACGACAGCCTTTGTTATTTGCTTGTGGCACGTAACATTTGCATCCTTAGCAATCACCACATGGGCTGCTGCTGGGACTGAATCACTTGTAGCATGGGCAGCACTTGGTAAAGTCACATACAATATCTAACTCCTACCTTTTCCCTGGGACAGTTCCTATTTGTACTAAACTTTGGTGAATTGGGTCTGATCTTTAGCTGCAATGAGAGCAGTTGTAGTAGAGGGACATGGCCCTAAAGTGTGGGGATCAGAAGACTTCCTGCCTTTCACCCTAAAAATACTATCCTCTTTCTCCCACACCTCCCACTCCCCAGTCAACTATGCAGCTCTGCTAAGGCAGTGATTGCCAAGTTTGGAATTTCGAGATACCATCGGTTTGCTGATTTTGTTACACCTTCTGTACTTTCTTTGGACCATTCTTACAATGAACTTATGCTAGTTTCTAGAATTGTTCAGGTACAGTGTATGAGCTCTGTCATATAATGGCTCTGTCTTTGAGGAGTTTATATGCCAAAAATATAAAGAGTGTTAAACATGGGCTTTTATAAATTATATATATAATACCCTCTGAGATCATTGGAACCCCCGCCTCCCACTCCATTCACAGACACCCCAGGAGCTCACAGAGCCAGAAGGGGCATCTACTGTGGATATTCTTCTTACGCTGTGTGGTGAGGTAGTGAATCTGTTCAATCCAAATAAGATCCCGCCAGTGGATGAATCTGGGGAGATGGAACCTGTTGCTGAAGAGCCAATATTTATCTAAAGCAAAATGGCTCCTTCTCCCCTTTCGTGGGCTTTTACTGCCCTTTTGAAATCTGCCAGTGAAATGCTTCTCTGCATTGGGAATTGTAAACTGATTGTGGTAGTGCTGGGATGTTGAACACGTTGTAGCCCTTTTCCTTTACTTTTGATAAGGAAAGTATTTCCTTATCAAATAATCAGTATTTTTCTTCTAGATCTGGTTCTCCGATCTATAGTCATTTTAATTACGTTCCTACGGAAACCACTCCCCAAATATCTCCCCATTATGTTTTAGGTTTTAATGTTGACAGTAGAACTCTGATGATAGTCTCTTTGAAAACAATTTTTTTCAGACTATACGAGGGCAGTATTTCCTTATATTTATACTTGTATGTCTTTACTCTCTAAGAATAGGTCTCTACTGAATTTCCTGGTATATTATATTTACAATCAACTTCCCAATTTGTAGATGTGTTTGGAATTCAGATAGTCCTCTTTGAGGTGTTAGTCACTTCTCCAAATTGGGCCTTTTATGCGGTATGCAAGCAGCCTTTTTATTTATGATTCAATGAGAATGCATTCATTTATTCATTCAACAGGCATGTCTTGAATATCTACTGTATATGCCAGGCACTGGGCGAGGTATTGGGAATACAGAGATAATTAAAAGGAAACCCGTGCTCTCAGAGCTGGTTTGCAGTTCGGTGAGGGTGATGAGTACCCACAGATTTTACAATGGAATTTGAAAAGTGCTCCTTGTAGGGATATGTATGTGTGTGTGTGCATGTGTGTGTGTGTAGTGCAGCATTATGTCTGAAGACTTCGTAAATTTACTTAAATCTTTGAATGGAGTTAGAATGCAGATAAATTTATCAGACAGGAGACACACATATATATTACTCATTTACTGTGAAGTAATAAATAAAAAAGTTGAATGAAATAAAATGTGCCTGTTGTAACGGATGGCCCCAAACAAGGCCATTATTTCTGCACCATTGTCTCTGGGTTCTTAACATTGTGTTTAGGTCAGATGAGAGTGTGTTCAATCTATCCCGCTTCGATAATTAAAGGAAAATGCTGGCAGAGATCATTTAGGATGGTCTCTATGCTGTTGATTGCATGCTTGTGGCTCGTAATCAGAATGATGCAAAGTAATTGGTAGACAGACTTGCCAAGGCTACGTTTTGTGTCGCTGTAACTGTGAGCACTTTGATCCTGCAGTTGGGCTTGAATATGCTTGCCCAACACCTGTTGGATGCTCCATCATGGCTCTCCACTGACTGTCATGGCTAACGTTTGTTCTAGTGTCCTCACTTGCTACCCCCTCCCGCGAAATCACCTGCAAACCAAGTATCTGCTTCTTTCGTGAAAGCAAGCGCTTGTTTGTTTGTGTTTGACAGAATGCTTATGTACTGGGGTTTAATATTAATCCGAGTGAATATCATCACTCTGCTCATCTCTTTCCTGTTTGGCTGTGGAACCCAAACAAACCTAGCTTTGAATTCTTCCTTTGTCACTTCCTGGGTGTGTGAGCTTGAATAAGTTACTTTTCTTGAGCCTTGTTTTACTCATCTATTCAATAGGGCTGATAGAGCCTATTTTATGGGCATTTTGTGAGGATTTGAGATTAATAGATTTAAAAAATTGTCAGCACAGATTAGCCACCCAGTAAATGGTAGTGGCTAATATTAAAGAATTTAATGCTCAGAATGATGCAATAAAATGGCAAGGTAAAACTCTCAAAAGTCAGTAGTCCGAAAATATAAGCGTGGGACTTAGACTATCAGTTTTTCTGGCAATGTCCTATTTATCAGAGATGCACAACTGGATGAGGACATTAGAATTGAAACCCTAATTTTCTGTTGCTAGGTCTACTATTCGAAATGTGCTGTGGGCCATCTGTGTGTACCATCAAAGCATATGAAGGTTCTTTGGAAGCAAACTTAAGAATACGTATAATTTATCTTGACTACCTAAAAGAAATATAATCGAGCACACTACACAGCCTCGTTCTCTCTCATGGAGAGAGCGGTGACCACAAGAGAGAGCTGGGCAAAACAAGAACTCTGTCCACAGAAGTTTGTTAGATCTATACACAACTCACTGGCTCCTGAATTGTACCATCAAAAGAGATTTGTTAAAAGTAGCTCAGTCCATATTCCGTGATACATTAAGTCACTGCTCCCTTCCTCCTGTGAGTTGTTGAGTAGAGGCTTTCTCTGATGTCATCTAGTGCCAAAATTTAAGGTCGCTGTACTGATCACCTAATATTAATTGTGTTTATTTCACATGGTCAAAGTAGAAAAGTAGAAGTCTTTTTTAGGAGCTGCCTGCCACCACAAAATTGGCACTCTGCCTAAAAATTGCATAAGCTGGACCAAGGATGAGAAATTTAGGGGAAATATGTTGAAAGGTGCCGTGCAAAAGGATTGTCACCTACCATTTGTTACAGAGCCTTTTTCACAGATCAAGCTCTATGTTTCTCTACGTCGTTTCTCCACTTTTGATCTCATCAGGATTTCCCTGCTAGCATCCGATGGGCATTTCTCTGCAGCCACGATATATCCCGTCTTTCTCTCTCTCTCTCTGCTTCTCCCTGCTAATTTTCCAGCTGATGGCTGCTTGTGGGAGTGGGGTTGGAAATACTTAGAAAGGGTTAGCTGCATTCATAGCTGGAGGAAGAAATATCTGCACACTCTTGGTCCATTCCGGGGACACTCTCACGACCTCAGCCCTCCTTCCCAGAGTGGCATTTTCCTGAAATGTTGCCATTATTGTTAGAGGTATCTTAGTTTTCTCAGCAGAGGACAAAGATGTGTCATGTAACTCAGACAAACTCTATCACATGGGCTTTACCAAGCCAACCGTTTTCTTTGAATAAGGAGATTAGATTAGAGAGACTGCACGTACATTTCAACTTTCGATTTCTTCTAAATAGAGTAAGTCCTGATTTTTTTTAAGGTATTCAAGTTCAAATAATGTGGTTACCATTTCTAGGTTCACCCAAGAGTCTTATCATTTTCAGTTTGCTTCCCTCTGTATCATTAAGTAACACTCCCATGATTGGACTGAAAACAGACACTTCTTTAACTTCAGACTTATGGTTTCCTACTTGAAATAGGCATTTTGTCCCCTTGCAGTATATTGTATACCTGCTAAATATTGTGATTTGTGATACTATTCCCCATGGTATATGTGTTAGTTTGTATTTCTTAGCTACACACCCACTCGAATCAAAACATTTTTTTTCTTGCTGTTAAGGCTTATACTTATATAATTTATATAATATGCTTTTCTCAATTTTGACAAAAATTTAGATGAAAAAGAATCATGTGCTTATACTTATCCTACATTTAACTAGCAAAATGTGTAGTCATTTCTCATAAATGTGTGGCACTTTGGTAGAGTTCATAAATTCAACAAATATATATTTAGTGGTTCATTCTTTCAAAGCAATGCTCTTGAAGTATGACATACATGTATTTATTGAAGTTAAAAGAGGCTTACAATATAATGAGTTTAAAAAATCAGGCTACAAAACAATATGAATACTGTCATCATATGTTGTAAATAAATTTTATATATGTATATAAATATACCTATCAAAGTGTATGTCTAATATAATAATCTGTATATTTAGGTATAAGACACCAAAACATGGTGATGATTAGGGAGGCTTTTGGTGATTTGTCGTATTTGTTACTTTTTCCCTTATCTGTATTATCTAAATGCTCTACAGTAAACAGTTTTATTCTCTTCTCATTTGTTTCATCTGATTTTGGAGGGATTGGGGAAAAAGAGAATATAGTACGGGTATTCATACTTTAATTAAATCAATTAAATTATAATTACAAAATCTCTCTCCTGTGTCTCTCCTCTATTTTCACAGGTATGTAAACTTGTTGTGCCGGTTGGTCATAAAGCTAGCTGCTTTTTCATTTCATTGTCTCGTCTACATGCCAGGCACTCTACTAAAACCTTGAAAACATTATGTGAAGTAGGTATTATTCTCGCCATTATGCAAATGAGGAAAGCATTCAGAGAGTGGAAATGGATCATGAGGCTAAATATGTGACTGAGCTGAGAGTCAGACCCAGCTCTGACTCTGAAATCACTTTTTATGGTCTTTTTCATTCTCACTGTAGATGTCGTGTGTGCAGTTAGGATGAAAAGGTTAATTTGTGAGTGGATTATATAGTGTTTCTTTAAAACAAAGAAGGTGGTCACGGTTTTCCGGGCATACACCGGCTTTTGCTGTTTGCATTGCTTTCTGCTCATTTGTACCGTAAACTTCTAGAATGGTCTCGCCTTCCCTGGGACAGCCGATAGTATAGTAGGTGCCCCCTAAGCACTGTGGACTTCTCTCCCCGGTTTGCAGGGTGCCTTTCAGATTCTGAGAAACCGAGTCCGGGAAATTCCTCCAGCCTCTTGAGGCCTCTTGAGGAGGAGACTTCCTACCTCCATACCACACACCACCTTATATCCTTTTAGGGAAAAGAGGAAAAGCAGCCCCCCTCTTTACAGCTCTTAGAGTGACTCCCAAATGCTCCGGGGTCATGAGAATTTTGCCAATTGAATCTTGGAGCTAGACAAGCTTTGCCTGACATCCCTTCCCATACCTGCAAAAGAGACTTTAAAACAGTCCCAGGAAATTATTAAAATGCCTTTTTGGTTTTGTTCTGTTTTTTTTGTTTGTTTTTTAATAGGGTCTTGAATTTCGCTCCTTAAAGTAAACAGGCCAGTGGTCACTCCCCTGCCTGCATTTGCCTTCCTGGCTTCCTATGTCCATCTTCACGCCATCTTGTTTCTTTCCCACGTTCGGTTTGGCCAGTGGGCCTCTGGGTCCCAGTGCCTTCACCCTGGCATTACTCTCCCTTATTTGTGGCCTCCAGGAGACGCTGGGGTCAGTGACATCTGTGTGGATGGTGCTATGGGCATTCCGCCTTGGGAAGGGCGAAGTGCCGTAACGAGGTCCTCTGGTTATTTATTAAGGGATCTTGGATCAACTCTGTCCCAGGAGTGCAGACTAGGAGATTGGAAAAGATCCACCGGAAAATATTATTTCCTAGACACCACATTGCACCTCATTTGTCAAAAGGATTACACATCTAGTGATCAAGGAATCGTGTGTGTGGCTATTTTCTACACATTGATTGTTCAGCACAAGTGTTTTAAAATTCAGGTAGTTAGCCAGATAAATGTACATCCATCCCTTCTTCAGACATTTGTTGTGCCAAAACGCTAGGTGCTGGGATTTCTTATAATCTTTATGTCTGTGCTGATTTATAAAGTGGGCTTCATACCATATTAAAAAATGTTTTTTTCTTCCAGTGTACCAAAGAAATTAGACCATTTTCCTGGTGGAGAAAAATCAGCCTGCTGTTTTCATAGGTGAGTGATCCTTTGAATCCTTCTTGGATCTTTACCCACATCAGAATTTTATCCAACTATTTGATGCCCAAGAAAAAGTGTTTGACAGCATACATTCTGTGTCGAGGGAAGCTTCTAGAAGTTTTCTCCCACTTGGAACCAAGACATACTTTCGATTCAACTCTCGTTATCATGGAGTCATTCAGAGAGGAAAGTTTCCCCCTTAGGTTTCTCTACCACTCTTTTGGTGTTTATGACTTATTATCACTGTCATCACCTTGCTCGCTTGTGGAGAGGATGAGACAGCAAGTTCTTCAGTGACTGATGCACAGAAATCCTGCTGTGGGTCAAGAGCAACAGTCCATTTTGTTGACATGACAGCACTGCCTTGTGATCGCCATGACAGAATAATAGAAGGTGAGCTCTGGACAGGGCCACCTTATGTAGAGGTGAGGCAGCTGACACCTAGGGGCTTTGAAGTCCCCTGTTCAGGGTTTCCTGGGCAGTAGCAGAGCCTGGATTATGAGAGGGGCATTGGACTCTCAGCTGTGTGGTCTCCACACTGCACAGAGCTGCCTTCTGAACCCACAGATTCTTTCTGAGGATACAGAATTATAAATGGCTTGATGTGATACAGTGTTGATAAACTAATGATAACTCTCCTCTAAGGCGAGTGTGAGCAGTGATACTGTTTAGCCGTTTAACTTTGTGGCAATTGTACGTGGCTCTTATAAAAGGGGTGGTGTGGGTAGGCCTGGAACGCTTCTGTTAGACCTCACCTGAGAGGGCTAGTCCCCTTTGCACGCTTTCCAAACCACTGCATTTGCAACACCACGTCATGTGCTGAGACCTCGTGCTACATCTGTTTTGCAGCTTGAAGCCAAAGTGCACCTGCAGGTGTGTGCTGCCCAGCTGCAGACCTGCACGCCCCCACATCTGCAGTGCCACGGTTAGCAGTTCTCCTGTACCACAATATCATCTTGGCCTGCAGTCATAGAGACTTCTGGAGAAACATGTCTTCATTAAAAAAAGTTTATACTTTTTTTTTTTTTTCACCTTAAGAGCACAGTCATGGGATATGATGGAGAGAAATGTAAGAATGTGATTTTCTGAAAGGTAGAACTGTGTTCTCATGAAGGTTCCTGTGCTAGTTTTGCCTCTGGATCATGTTTGATTAGGCTGATGAGATAAGTGCATTCATTTCCCGAACATTTCATCTGACCCCGGCATTGGTCTAAGTGTAGTAGTAAGAGTCTGTCCATTATTTTATCCCAATGGTTAACATAATCACTCTGTCTTAACAAGGAAGGGGCTCTTCTTTCTCCTCAGCTGGGGTAAATATTATGGAACTTAATACGTCTCCTTATCAAGCTTCAGAGATGGTCTGATTTCTGCCAGTGTCTTGGGTGGAATTTAGAGCATGGATTCTCCTTCTCTGCTTATTGCCTTAACACTGATCTCTCCTGCCCCGGATGTTCAGTTTGCATGAATGTGCATTTATAAGAAGTGTGGACTTGAGGGTTTCCATTCCCGTCTTACTCAAGAGAAGCCCCCAAAGTTTATCCCTAGAGCATTCCACAAGTATAATGCGGGACTTTGAGATCCGCTGCTTTCTGGGGAAATCCAGGGGTCCAGAATCAAGAGATTGATAAAATGAAATGTGGGGGACATTAAAGGGCCCTAGGAGAGTGGGAAAATGCCAAACTCCATGCTTATATTGCCCTATTATTTTGGCACAGAATAAACTGAAAAGAGAGGGGTCTTTGGAAAGAAATGGTAGAGGGATAAAATAAGGACCCCTTAGAACTCAGGTGGGCCATTTGTGGCTACGTTGGTTTCCTTTTGGGGTCATAAATAGCTTAAAAAGATGATGGTCAGGATTGGCTTATTACCCAAAATATGACAAGCCATGGGCATTGACCAAGTTGGGGAAAACTAAACAAAAACAGAAGCCATGAGTTTTTTCCTCACAGGAGGCTCAGAGGCCTGGTCCCCACATTGTGGGTGTGTACCCCATGCATGTGCACCTTATGAAACATGACTCACTGGGAAGTAGGTCAGAGTGTGCGATTGGGCTGGGTCCTGGGAACAATGCTGCCGTTGTTTCTAAGCTTGAACTGTGCTCGCCATCGATGCTGTCCCTTTAAGGGAAATCTGGGGAAATGCTCTTGCCAGCACTGCAATTTTACTTGCTGGAGGCCAAGTGGCAATGGCATGTATTGGTTCCATAGCAACAAATCTCTGCGGCCAGAAAAAAAAAAAATACTAGGACTTTGGCAGCCAGGGTATCTTCAGCAGGACGAGCAGAGCTCCTGATGCCCTCTTGTATTTTCCATCTTATCCTCGCCCACTTTTCCCTACCCAGGACCTCTGATGGTGCAGGGTGTGTGAACTTGGCAGTTGTTGCAGTGTCTGATATCGATCCCCACCTCCCTTTCCCCTTGAGATGGGACTGATGAGGGAGAAGGCGGTGTCTGCAGTAAAACTCTGCAGACCACTGGTGGGCCAGCAGAGCTGGCAGAACCTCCCCGCCCCGGCCAGCTAAAGGAGGCGGCGAGGGTGTGCTTTCCGTCATCCCTGGCAGAATGGCACAGTGGGGCCGGAAATCCCTCTGCATCACGGTCAGCTGCTCCTGGCTGGAATGTTGGCAGTGAAATGCAGCAGTGTGAGATCTAGGGAAACGGAGTACTCATTTAATGTGCTACACGTATTTATGAGGCACCTCCCAGGGTTGAGTGCAAAGCCAGCAGGGTAGGGCTGCACAAAGAAATACAATGCACATTTGTTATCTTCAGGGAGCTTCTACCAGAGGTGGAGTTTCTAACTGCAGTTTCTCCACTGATGTATAGTTGGGACTTTAACATTTCTCAGATGTTTTCTCATCTGCCATGAAACCATCTTTAATCATATATTGTGGATATATATATATATATATATATATAATTTGCCATTTTAACCATTAAGTGTACCATTCAGTGACATCAGTTATCTTCACAATGTTGTGTTACCATCATCACGAATATCCATTACATCACCCCATCAGAAACTCTGTACCCACTAAGCAATAAATAACTCCCTTTTTTGCCCTACCCTCAGCGCCTGGTAACCTCTAACCTACTTTCTGTCTCTATGAATTTGCTTATTCTGGATACTTCATAAAAGTGGAACCATACATCTGTCCTTTTCTGACTTGTTACTTTCATTTAGCAAATGTGTTCAGGATTTATCCATGTTTTAGCATGTAGCAGAGCATTCATTCTTTTTATGGCTGAATAATATCTCATTGTATGGATATACCATATTTTGTTTATCCATTCATCTGTTGATGGACACTTGGATTCTTTCTGTCTTTGATCTGTTGTGAACCGTGGTGCTGTAAAGATTTGTGTACAGAGACCTGAGTCCCTGTTTTCAATTTTTTGTGTATGTACCTAGGAACAGAATTGCTGGATCATATGCTCATTCTATGTTTGACTTTTTGAGCCTTTGTCACTCTAGATTTCAACAGATGCTTTGTTTCCCCTGAACTCTTGAAGCATTTTAAAAAATTACTGCCATCCTTTTAACACTTGTCCCATATTGCCTTTTTTTGATACATTATTTCTTTGGGGTTCCTGAGTTGTCTTCCCAGGTAGAAGAAGATGAGCCCTTCAAGGCCAGGAACCATGTATTTTCTTCATCCTTTTTAAGAAAATTTTTCTAATGTACAGAACTGAGACCTGTCTATAGTAGGTATTCCATCATTTAATTAATATTTGTTTATGATAACATTATATCCTCATCCTGCCTCACAAGGAATTGTGAGACAAATCTATAAATACATTGAAAATGTTTTTAACTTCTTCAGAGAAAAGAGAAATTCAAGATATTCTTTTTCCAGCATGTTTTTTAAAAACTGTAGATGTGAAATCACAAAGTAAGAGTATCTCAAGATCTCCCATTTCTTCTTGTTCCTCTTTGTGGCTACTAACCATAAACTGTGCATTCCAGGGTTTTACACTAGCATTGAAATAACCACCCCCATTATTGCTCTTTCTTTTAAATTTACTTTATAATACTAGTTGGGCCAGACTTCTCAGTCAAATCCCAAGCAAAGCCTTTGGAGTTGTTAAAGAGATTTGAAGGGTTTTTCGTTAGGGTGACAAGTTTGATAGATTAGGATGGTGACTCCATCATTTTGGAAACTGTTGGAGGAAAGGTTTTTATCTGATAAAGACTTCTCCCTTAGAAGAGTTCTTTTCCGGACCCACGTTTTGAAACAACCGAGAAATAAGGTAAGAGTAAGGTAGCTAGATGCCAAAACACACCCATGTGACTAAGACATGAGTGAGTGGTAGCTTAGGGTAACAGTTAGAGCCAGGGGCTTACCAACTCCCTACTCCCCAGTCTTATAACCGTCCACCTGCAGGAACGGTTTTGAGTCTCGGGGCCACCGTTCGCGTGAAGAAGGAGAGGAGAAAGAAACCAAAATCCCCCACACTCAAAATTTTCATAGATCACCTCTACCTGCTGAAGTTAACTCTGCCCGGGGAGAAACATGGGCACATTGGTTTCAGCCCTCAGTTGGGTAACTCACTCTACATCCTTAGGGAAGTGGTCAGAGGAAGATGCCAGGAGGGTTTAGGGAAAATCCTCCATACAGGAAGCAGATGGGTGGGAAGTGGTATCTCCCTCCCACTCTGACCCCTTCTCTGGGCTCTCTACATCCTTGTCAGACAAATACCTTCCTCCCAGCCACATTCGAGCTGTCTTCCCATTGTGCTTTCTTCATTGCTCTTGTTATGATGTGAAATCATTCTGGTATATGTATCTATTTACTGTTTTATTATTGGTATCCTCTTTTAGAATATTAGCTCAGTGAAAGCAAAATCCTTCTCAGTTGCATTTACTGCTGTATCCCAAGTACTTAACACTGTACTTAACAAGCACAGGAGGCATTAGATAAATATTTTTTGAATGAATAAGTGTTGTTTTATGCCTCTGCTCACATTTCTGCCCTGGACATCCCTTGTGCCCTGTCTTGCCTGGCAAACGCCTATTCGTATCTTAAGAGTCAATTCAAGTATAATTTCCATGGAGCTTTTGTTGGCTGCCTTTCTTCCAAGGTGAAGAAGCGCCTTCGTCCTCTGTAACTGGCCAGTTGCCAGTGTGTTCATGTGTGTTGTGTGCGCAAGGGTGCACACGTGTATCTCCCACGTGGTACGTGCTCAGTGGATAATAATATTAGCATTGTAAGTGCTTACAAATGTGCCAGGTACTTCTGTTACCTTAGTTCTTAAAATAACTTCCTGAGTACCCTACATCCACTAACTGGTATCATCCTCACAACAACTTTGTAAAGTACATGCTATTTTTATCTCCCACTTTATGGGTAAGGAAACTGGGGCATAAAGAGGTTAAGTAACTATCCCACATTTCACAGCTACTCTGATTCCACAGCTGCTAGTCTCTGCTGCCTCTCAGAGAATGCATGTTTGTATAATTGAACGAGTGAATGAGAATTCCAGAAGCACAGCCCTAAATCATTAAATATAACAAAGACATTGGGATCAAAACAAATAAGAGAGTAAGAAACAATGAACCTGTGGTTAGCCCTGGTTAGCATACACTCCTGAGGCTATGGGCGAACTGAGTCCACGGAAAAATCTCTAAAGTTCCATTGTAGCCGGTGCACTTAATTCCTGATTTTCCATGCCAGCAAAGTGGTGTGGGTTAATGAGAATAAATAATTGTCATTATGTTTTGGGAATTGTGTCCTAATGAGAAAATATTAAATCATCATTGAAGAGTTAAACGGCTCCTTGTGTGCAAGGCTCACTCCCAAAATTGGGGAGAATGAATGAATGGCCTGAAGGGAGTGAGCTGGAGAGTAAGGACACACTAAAGGCGTAAGACAGGGTCACTTTATTCAGGATGCCTTTCCAGCCTAGTTGAAGAGGCAAGGCATAATTACAGATAAACTTAAAGAAATTAAGAGAAATAAGGAGTGGTAAATACACGAGCTCTCCCAAGGCGTTATTACGTGAGATTCATTGCCAAGTGGTGATACTGCAGAAAACGAAAGCTGAGTATTAGTCAAGAGAGGAGAGGCTTACGCTGCAGAAACCAGCAGCCCGAAAAAGCTCAGTGACTTAACATAATAAACATTTGTTTCTCACTCATACAATGTCCGCCCTGGGACGGGGGTCTTAAGAAAACCATCTTCCACGCATAACACGTTGATCCTGGCTGCTTGGATCTTTTTATCTAGATGCCTCCTTCATGATCTCAGGGGAAGAGAAAAACCTGGAGAATTACCAGCAATTAAACGCTCCCGTGCTTTGGTCTGGAAAGGACACGTGTCACCTGCTATGTTCTAGGCGTCGCATCAGGCCTCTTACGCAGGTCATCTCATTTCAGCATTTCAGTCCTCTCATTCATTTTTGTTTTTCTCTCACACAGCACACAGTAGGTGCTCAGTGGAGACTGGTGGAGTGAACAAATTCCCACTTACTCCTGAAAGTGTTTAGAGCTGTCATGCAGGGGACAGCCCCAGAAAGCCAGCCTTGATAAAATTAGGTCAGACCCAAAGATATTTACTAAAATTAAAAGAATCCTAATAAAAATAACAGCACAGCTAACATCAGGTAGCTGTGGGGGGTGGACATGCATAAGGACGAGGACAAATTAAATCTGATTTAGTTGGAATCTCCAGCCTTCCAGACTTTAGTTCTATCTTAGCCACACCTCATCTCTGCTCAGCATCGCAGGCCACCTGTTGTCTGGCACCGACCTGCCTCTCTTAATTAAGGAGACTGTTGACCTGGCCACGTGCTTCCATAATTCCAGCCCAGGTGTGTGGCAGTTGTGCGACTGCCCCACATGGCCCCTGTCTTGTGCCCCTGTTCTTTCTCCTTACCTGCTGCTTCACACTCTGGGGTCCTGAGGACGGCACCATCCAGCTCCTGAACAATGGAGATGGGGGTCCAGGTAGAGGCAGGTGTCATGAGCAAAGCATAGCCGCAGGTGTGTACAGACGTTGGAAGGTCCGTGTGTGAATCGGCACGGAGAACGGAAAGCTCACAGGGAGGAAGTGGGAGACTGCGCTGGCAAGGGAGGCTGGGGCCACAGTGCATGTGCCAGCAAAGAATGGGGCTCCAGCCATGTCTTTCAACGTAGTATTTGGTCAAGAGAAATGCATGTGCAAAGAGGACAGGCGATCACAGCCACTGAGAAATTCCTAGAGACCGAGGCTTGTGGTTCCTTTCTGGTTTGGGGGTGTTGGGGTGGGGGTGAGGGGTCTCAGCTGCTCTGCGGTCACCATTTAAATGTGGACTGGGCAGTGCTGTAGATAGAGACCTCGGTGGGGATTGGCAGTTGCTGGAGATTTTTCAGTGAGTTGGTGATGCCATCACTGTGTCTCTGTGAGCTTAGCTTTCTTTATAACTGTCCGTGCTCCGTTAGATGGTGGTGAGAAACCAGAGGCTGGGGCCCCGATTAGGAGGCTGTTGCCGACACAGGGAGATAAGGCTTTGAGAATTGCTGGGGGAACATTCAGAAGGAACAGATCTGGGAGCCACAGCAAGAAAGACGTGACCAAAACAGGGTGACCACTGGGACATAACAAACAAGGGAAGGAGGCTGAGATAACTGAATTTTCGAGCCCCTGGGTGGCTATTGAAGTTGTCCTGTGTTGTGTTTTTTAAAAGACGACTTTAATAACAGTGTCATTCTGTGCAATGAGGGTGCTCCGGCCCTAGTGGGGGACAGCCTTGGACCAGGTAAGCCCCTGTCATGCACCGAGTGTTGTCTTACGCCCAGCCTTCCCTCCTTCTGCCCCTCCCTTGCCAAGGTTTAGGATCAGATCTTGAATGAGCAGCAAAATTGTCCGGCTGCAATTTCATCTCCATCCTGGCCCTCTAGTGGAGGTAAAATGGTTTAAACGTGGGTTAAGAGAGTGAAATTGGAATGCATAGTTGCTGGATCCAGGCCTGGAACAGAGAGGGCTTACTGCCTGCCCCCCGAGAACTGTCTCTTTCTTGTTGGCTTGCCTTGCTGTCAGATGTAACTTCCCTGTGGCTCTGGGAAATAAGTGGCAAATGTTTTGCCAGTCGGTAAAATGTTTGCAAGCTGACATTTTTTGTTTTTTGGATTTGCACGGCCACTGCACACCGCTTTCTCACTCTTTTGGTCAGACAAGAGAGGACCAAAGAAAGGAGGAAGAGTGCTATTTGATGGGAGAGAGGAGGCATGGACTGCACTCCTATTTTACACTCCGGGGCTGGTCATATTTCATAGGCGCCCATTTCAAGTGGCAGAAGTCAGTCTGCTGAGGGAAGCTAAGGTTCCATGCAGCTCACGTGCAGGAACTTCTTTAGTTCCAAGGAATTGCAGTGAGTGCTCCTTGTGACTCAGGTCAGACCTGGGTCTCTTTTCCCTGAATGTAGCGTAGAGCTGAAGAGATGCTACTGGGGAGACAGAGCACCCCTAACATACTGCCTTTCTTCTCTGCTTTCCATGTGGGCCTGTGAAGCTGGTAACACCTTCCTCCTCCTCACAGAGTAGGGATCTTGGAGGCTACTGCCTCACTCTTTCAGCAGCCACGCCCTACCTGACACTGTCTTGTTGGTTAGGCCTCTGTCTTATGCTAGTCGATGCCTGAGTGTCTACTCTGAGGGCATTGCCCCTTCTTCAAACCACATAAGGCATGGCAAGAAGAAGCTGGACATTCATCTAATCCCAGTCCCTCTTTCATATCCATAAGATCATCACAGTCTGTTAGATTTGTAATTAAGATTTCCTTGAAATGGCAAGAGGATTGGAAGCCTCTGTCTTTTTGCAGAGGAGGTGTGTATTTAAACAGAAAGGGGGCGGATGTGGCTCAAATGGTTGGGCGTCCATCTGCCATGTGGAGGGACCTGGGATGGACCCCCAGGACCTCCTGGTAAAATAAAAAAAGGAAATAAAGGTGCGCACCGGTGAGCCCCCAGCCCCCGCACGCAGGCGCGTCAGGCCCCGCCGAGCCACGCAGCAAGATGATGACGTAACAGGAGAGAGACACAGGGGAG
>JAQZBX010043961.1:0-21503 GCA_029593785.1 Cabassous unicinctus
AAGTACAAAAAAAACAATAGAATCAACAAAAACAAAAGTTGTTCCTTTGAGAAGATCAACAAAATCGACAGACACTTAGCTAGAGTGACAAAGCAAAAAAAGAGAAGACTCAAATAAGTAAAATCAGAAATGAGTGGGGATCATTACCACTGACCCTGCAGAAATAAGAGAGATCATAAGAGGATACTATGAACAACTATATGCCAAAGAACTAGACAATGTAGATGAGATGGAAAAATTCCTAGAAACACATGAACCACCTACACTGACACTAGAAGAAATTGAAAACATCAACAAACCAATCATAAGAGAGGAGGTTGAAACAGTCATGAAAAACCTCCCAAAGATGAAATGTCCGGAACCAGATGGCTTCACAGGTGAATTCTACCAATCAATCAAAGACGATATAATACCAGTCTTGCTCAAGCTCTTCCAAAATATTGAACAGGAAAGAATGCTACCAAACTCATTCTATGACGACAACATCACCCTAATACCAATACCAGATAAATATACCATGAAAAAAGAAAATTACAGAACAACATCTGTAATGAATATAGATGTAAAAGTCCTCAAGAAAATATTTGCAAACCAAATCCAAAAGCACATTAAAAGAATTATACATCATGATCAAGTGGGTTTTATCCCAGTTATGCAAGAGCGGTTCAACACAAGAAAATCAATTAGTGTAATAAACCACATTGATAAATTAGAGAAGAAAAATCACATGATCCTCTTGATTGATGCAGAAAAGGCATTTGACAAATTACATCATCCTTTCTTGATTAAAAAAAAAAAAACACTCCAAAAGATAGGAATAAAAGGAAGCTTTCTCAATATGGTAAAGTGCATATATGAAAAACCTACAGCTAGTATTGTATACAATGGTGAAAGTCTGAAAGCTTTCCCGCTGAGATCAGGAACAAGACAAGAATTGCCCACTGTTATTCAATATTGTGCTAGAAGTTTTAGCTAGAGCAATTGGCTAGATAAAGAAATAAAACACACCCAAATAAGAAAGGAAGAAGTAAAACTTTCACTATATGTTGATGATATGATCCTATATCTAGAAAATCCTGAAAAATCCACAACAAAGCTACTAGAATTAATAGATGAGTTCAGCAAAGTGGTGGGATACAAGAGTAATAAACAAAAACTAATAGCATTTCTATACACTAATGATGTGCAATCTGAGGAGGAAATCAGAAAAAAAAAATTCCATTTATAAGAGCGACTAAAGCAATCAACTATTTAGGAATAAACTTAACCAAGGACATAAAGGATCTGTATTCACAAAACTATAAAACATTGCTTAAAAAAAACAAAGAAGACTTAAATAAATGGACATTCCATGTTCATGGATTGGAAGAAGAAATATCGTTCTACACAAATTGATTTACAGATTCAACACAATCCCAATAAAAATCCCAACAGCGTTTATTGCAGAAATGTAAAAGCCAATAATCAAATTTATTTGGAACAGTAAGTAGCCCCAAATAGCCAAAAATGTCTTTAATAAGAAGAATGACATTAGAGGACTGTCACTTCCTGACTTTAAAGTATATTACTTAGCTACAGTGGTTAAAAACAGCATGGTACTAGCATAATATACCCAGATTGACCAATGGAACCAAACTGAGAACTCAAAAATAGACCCCCACATCTACAGTCAAGTGATTTTTGACAAGGCTGTCAAGTCCTTCCAGCTGGGCCACAACAGTCTATTTAAAAAAAAAAAAAATGGTGCTGGGAGAACTGGATAGTTATATCCAAAAGAAAGAAAGAGGACCCCCTCTCATACCCTATACAAAAAATAACTCAAAATGGATCAAAGACCTAAATATAAAAATGACAACCATAAAACTCCTAGAAGAAAATATAGGAAAACATCTTCAATATCTTGTGGTAGGCAGTAGTTTCTTAACCCTTACACCCAAAGCACAAGCAACAAAAGAAAAAAATAGATGAATGGGACCTCCTCAAAATTAAACACTTGATACCTCAAAGGACTTTGTCAAAGGGGTGTAAAGGCAGCCAACTCAGTGGGAGAAAATATATGGCAATCACATATCCAATAAGGGTTTAATATCCATGATATATAAAGAGATCATACAACTCAACAATAAAAAGATGAACTACCCAATTTAAAAATGGGCAAAAGACTTGAAAACACAGTTGTCCAAAGAAATACAAATAGCAAAGAAACACATGAAAAAATGTTCAACATCACTAGTTGTATTAGTTAGCCAAAGGGGTGCTAATGTGAAATACCAAAAATGAGTTGGTCTTTACAAAGGGTATTTATTTGGGGTAGAAGTCCACAGATACCAGGCCATAAAATGTTATGTTTCTTCTCTCACCACAGTCCATTGCCACATGTTAGAGCAAGACAGCTGTCGGTGCTTGCCAGGGTTCAGGCTTCTGGGGTTCCTCTCTTCCCGGGGCTGTGTTTCTCTCCGGGCTTAGCTCCTGTTTCTTCCACAAGGTCAGCTGTAGGCGATCAGGCTAACAGCTCGCTTCTCTTCTCCTGGGGCCTTCTTTCCAACATCAAACCTGCTTCTCAAAGACTGCTTCTCAAAAGACTGCTTCAAGTCCGTTCTTTGCCTTGCCTTTTATATTCGATTCCCCACCCACCAAGGGGTGGGGCTTAATGCCCTAATCATAACCTAATCATTCCCAGATTAACACATCAGTTTACAAGCATGATCTACTTATATTTTTGGAATTCATAATTACATCAAATTGGCCAACGGTTACACTAGTGATTAGGGAAATGCAAATCAAAACTACAATGAGACATCATTTCATACCTATTGGACTGGCCACTATTAAAAAGACAGAAAACTGTAAATGTTGGAGAGGATATGGAGAGATAGGAATGCTTGTTCACTGTTGGTGGAGAATGGTACAGCCACTGTGGAGGACTGTTGACAGTTCCTAAGGAAGTTGAATATAGACTTGCCATGTGACCTGGCAATACCATTAGTAGGTATATACCCAGAAGAACTGAGAGCAGTGACACGAATTGACATCTGCACACTGACGTTCATAATGGCGTTATTCATGATTGCCAAAAGTTGGAAATAACCCAAGTATCCATCAACTGATAAATGGATAAACAAATTGTGGTGTATGCACACAATGGAATATTATGCAGCAGTAAGAAGAAATGAAGTCGTGAAGCATATGACAACTTGGATGAACCTGAAGGACTTTATGTTGAGTGAAGCAAGTCAGACACAATAGGACAAATACTGTATGATTGTGCTATTATGAACTAAATATTATGTAAACTCATGGAATTAATAGAATATAGGTCACCAGAAAATAGAATGAGGATAGAGAATGGAAAGCTGATGGTTAATCTGTGCAGAATTGGTTAAAATGTTTTTTATGAATCTTTGGAAATGAATGGAATTGATGGGAGCACATCATGCTGTTTGTGACTAGCAGAAATATTATATGGGTAAGACAGTGGTTGAAAGGGAATGTCTAAGGACATATATATTACTAAAAAGAAAGCTTATAAATGTAACATGGGACTGTATAAGAGTGAGACCTCATGTAAAATATGAGTCTATAGGACTGATTTTACAAAATATAAATACAAATAAACTAGAGAGAAGGAAACAGAATAGCAGCTATGTACAGCAGGGGAAGCATAGAAAGATTGAGAGGTGATGAGTTTTGTTTGTTTGTTTGTTTGGTTGGTTGGTTGGTTGGTTTTTGTTTTTTAGCATTATTATTATTGTTACTGGAATAATGAAAATGCTTAAAAATGATTGAAGTGATGAATGCACAACTATGTGATTATACCAAATACCATTGATTGTACATTTTGAATGAATTTATGCTTTATTAATATGTATCAATAAAATTGATTTTAAAAAAACTATAAGATACCATTCCACACTCATTAGAAAGGCTACTATTAAAAAATGGAAAATTACAAGTGTTGGAGAGGATGTGGAAAAACAGGAACATTCATTCCTTTTGTTCATAGCAATATAAAATGGTGTAGCCACTCTGGAAGACAGTTTGGCAGCTCTTCAGAATGTTAAGTATAGAATTACCATATGACCTGGTAATCCCACTTATAGGTACACACCCAAAAGAATTGAAAGCCAGGACACAAATATTTGCACACTGATGTTCATAGCAGCATTATTCACAATTGCCAAAATATAGAAGCAACCCAAGTGTCCATCAACGGATGAATGGATAATCAAAACATGGTATATACGCACAATGGAATTAATTATTCAGCCATAAAAAAGAATGAAGTTCTGATACATGTGACAAAAAGGATGAATTTTAAATACATCGTGTTGAGTGAAATAAGCCAGACACAAAAGGACAAATATTGTGTGATCTTACTGATATGAAATAGAATAAGTAAATTCATAGAGTCAGAATTTAGAATAACAGGTTACCAAAGGACGGGGTGGGGATATGGAATAGGAAGTTAAGGCTCAAATTGTACAGAATTTCTATTTGGAACAATGGAAATGTTTTGGTAATAGATGTTTGTGATGCAGCATGACAATGTGAACATACTTAACAACACTGAAATATGTATCTAAATATGGTTAAAAGGAGAAATGTTGGGTTGAATATATTTTTAAAACTCCATGGAACGGCACAACACAGTGAACCCTAAATTAAACCATGGACTATAGTTAATAGTACAATTATAAAATTTACTTTCATCAATTGTTACAAATGTACCACACACAATGGCAAGGTGTTAATAGGGGATATATTTTGTATTTTATGCATAATTATTCTGTAAACCTACAACTTCTTTAATATACATATATATATTCAAGTATCTTTTAAAAATTCCTTTTAGGGAATATTGCAAGCAAAGGGGCAGAAGGAACAACATAAGAAATTAAAGTGATAAAAAATTAATTACCACCTAATCCCTAAAATTTTTTACAACCTATACACATAATGTACTGAGTCAACATAATAAGCAGTATGCATTTAGATAATCCATTTTTAAATATTACTTCTAAACTGTAATTCTCCCTCGATTATGGAACAAGAATAAAGCATCATTTAACATGTAACAATGGAGGGGTGAACTGGCTGAGTTATACATTAAAAAGGCAAGCCCCCCAAGCATAGGCTTTGGAAGGGCCCCCTGCCTTTCCACCCACCCCCTAATTATGTTTCTCCCTCTGCTTTCTCCACCCACTGCCCAGAATTCTTTCAAAGAAGCAAAAGGTCTTATTTACTGAGTTGCCAAAGTGTTAATCATGTCTAATGATTTTAACACAAAAGCAGTCAACCTTTAAATATGTTACTTAAAGACTATTAAAGCCTTGCTTGATTTTGTCCACTTCAGCTTCTCCTCCTATCTCTAAATTCTTCCATGATTCAGGCAAACCTCCTTTCTTTTCCTAAAATCAGCATCTTTCTTTTCGATGAACCTGTGGGAAGTGCAGAAGACAAGCAATGATACTCCTTATTAAGAGGGTTGCTAGAATCTGCTTTCATTTTTGAGGGGACAGGTAGGGAATTTCCAAAGAAGGCTGAATATATGCCAACAATTGAAAATAAAGACACCTTTGGGGGGTGGGGCGGACCTCACCTACATTTACTATTTTTTTCCTGCTCTATATGTGTTTGTCCTTTCAAGAAGGAGCCAAGGGTAAATATGTGATGGTTAGTTCTAGGACACACAAAAATGTCAGCTCTGGAAGCTTCCACTGCCAAGCTAGCCTAAGAATTAATTGCTCTGTCTTAAACAAGTTCAGAGCCCATTAGTGCAGTGAAGCAGTAATGGCCTCAGGGCTACTTTCTCTGGACTCCGATACTATCGTCCATCATCCTTGTCTGGGGAGAGCTAAGCAACACACACATAAATGGAGCTGGGGTCCAGCATTTACTATCTACAAACACTAGATACCACTTACAGGTCACTGCTTGGTTTTATTTTCCATTCTGCATAATTTTCCAAGAAGGTATGGGGTAATCAGTAATTACTTAGAATACAATGGCAGGAGTTAATTGTTCCTCTTCCAACTGTGTCAAAAAAAAAAAATACAAAGGAATTGAGCCTGTAAATGGGTTGTGTGTATTAGAAGGCATAAAAGAACACTTAGTACTTTGTGTTGGAATCATTTTTACAAAGCACTTGACGATTTACAAATGCATTATTCCCACAGAATACCCTTAGGAGATTGATCTGGTCACTTTGCTAATCCTTCAAGTTTGTTAGCTGGGAAACAAAGAGGGCCAGGACAAGGATGCATGGTGCCTCAGATTTGTCACTCTGAGTCAGTGAGTGACTGAGCTGTGATTTGTCAGACCAACCTAATCTCCCCTTCAATAGAAAAGCCACACCAGAGTGGGAGGAAAAGGGTAAGCCCCCAGAGTAGGGTATTAGCACTGTCCTTTGTTTATTAACCCATGAATTGTTGAGAATAAAGTATTCAGTCTGGCCAAAACCTCAGAAACATTTAACAAATCCTGGGGCTCCTCCTGATTTTCTTGTCACAAAAAATTAATTATTCATAAGGAAATATGGAATGCAGGCTCAGATGTAGGGTGAATATAGATACGGATTTGCCTACACACACTAACATATGATTCTATGTGTTTGTATGTATATATATACACACACACACACACACTCACCTTACAAGTGATGGCAGGCTGATTTAAGAACCCAGGACACAAAATCAGAGTTAAGGATGCAAGCCACATCTTTCCATAATACCCCTGTGTAAAAACACTTCTAGTTCTAATTGTACTGTGTGAAAGCTTCATTAAAACATTGCTTTCTCTTCATAACTTTTATGGCTCTAACCTTTAAATAATTAATTTAAGAAATGAGTACCTATAGTAAGCATTAATTTCTTGTTAGCATATTATAGTTTTCTAATTGAAGATCTTTATCCACGTTACTGAGCAAGGGCTCTCTGCCCCACGTGCACAGAGGCCAATACTATGACTTTGGGATTTTTACTGTGAAAGGAAAGAGTTTTACTGTGAAGTTGACCAGCAAGGAGACAGGAGGCAAAGCTCAAATCAATCTCCCGCATCTCAGAACTAAGGGAAGTTTTATAGAAAAGGGAGGTGGGAGATGGGGACAGAGTTGGGGAGGTTTGACTTGGCAGAGTCTAAATGGTCAATTATAGAGTTGTCCATATCTGGGAGAGTGGACTTTAGGCTGGCTCTTCCTTATTGAAGGACCTCTCACCTTTTGTCTTGCTTCCGATGTTTCTCTGTCCTTATAATTTTGGTTCTGAGGAAGGTCATCTTTGTTCCTGGTGTTTCAAATGTTGTCACAAGGACAAGAGTCAATATTTCTATGTATGCTCTGGTTATATGATCTGCAGTTAAGCTTGGCTACCTGATAAACAAGCTCAGAAGAAAAGGTTACAGGAACATAAGAAATCCCCTCAAACCAGTTTTGGCCTGCCAATAGTTACATGCTGTCCAATGTGATAGCCATTAGCCACATAAGGTTATTTAATGTTAAACTAAAATTAATGAAAAAAATTCAGGACCTCAGTTGCACCAGTTACATTTCAAGGGCTCATAGCCAAATGTGGCTAGTGACTACTATAATGGACAGTGCAGATATAGAATATTTCCAGTCTCACAAAAAATTCTATTGTTTAGCACTGCTCTAGAATATGGGAATTTTTCCCGAGAACTACTTAGATGTCTGGATGGGTCCTAAAGTGTTAAATAAAATCAATCTCTAATCTAGAATAATCAGAACCTTGAGTTATGATCAAGAAATTACTCTTCCAGACATTCAGTAGAAGGCAGAAAGTACCAAATGAAAACAAAAATTTGAAATGGAGAAAAGATTCTTGAAATTATAGACTAATAAATCCAATGTATTTCACCTACAAACCCATAGAGTAGATGGCTAAAGAGAATGTTAGTGTACACATAAAGAATGTGGTGATTCTTAGAAAACAGCATGGGCTCATTAAAACAAAATATACTTCCTTCCTTTTTTGATAAGGAAATTTGATAGGACAATGCTGTCTTTATGACATATCCATACTTCAGCAAGGCTCTGACAAAGGCTTTTAGGACACACTTGTAGTATAATGAAACACTTGCCTGGTCTTTGTCCCCTATCCCTAGGGAATTTCCTGTGATATGAATATCTTTTATTCTTCATGGTAGGCCAGGATCACACCTGATAGTTACAATGTGGGGCCAGCCACATCTACAGCTTTAGGCCATACCACAAAAACCAACCATATGATTAGGGGGTTTAGGCTTTGAGCAAGGTCTATCAACCCATATCAGCCCATATCAGTCCCTTTCCAGAGCCCTGGGAGGAGAAGAGATCTGGAGATTGAGTTACACTGCATAAATTAGGGATACTCAAAGCTCTGGGGGAGCTTCCAAGCTTGAGAAAATCCATCTCTGTGCCAAGATGGTGGCATGAAGAGGACATGGCAGCTTGCCTTTGAGATACTCCCAAAACTGTCCCGATGCATCTCTTATTTTGGTTTCTTCTTATTCGTGTCAATTTTAGTATAATCATAATTATTGTGCATCATTGAGTACTGTGAGTCATTCCAATAAGTTATTGAACCAAAGGGGGTGGTGGAAACCCCCAAATTTGTAGCCAGTTTGGTCAGAAGTGCAGGTAGGCCACTAAACTTGCAATTGGTACCTGAAGGACAAGTTTGTAGAGGACTGCCCTTAACCCGTGTGGTCTGGCCTGACTCTGGGTAGTTAGAATCAGAATTGAATTGATTGTATTACTGCAGTATTTGCCCTTGATGTCAGAAACTGTTGTTGGAAGTTGCAGAAGTTTTTGCGAAAATTCACAGGCAGGATGAAGATTCCTCTGCTGACTAATAACACTATGTGTTTACACAAAGGATAGGACATTGGAACCTAAATGATATTGGTGAAAGGATCTATGTCAGTCTGGAGAGAGGTCTCAACTGGCAGACCTATGGGTCTGATTCTTGGTCCTTCTTAATTCAATTCCTTTATCTAAAGCTTAAACTGAGGCACAAATGTCATTCTTATCAAATGAAAAAATGACAGAAATGTTCATTAGCAGACAGAATCAAGTCATAAGAGACTCCTTAAAGATTGAAAAAAAAAGGAGCCAAAAATTTACATGACAAAATTTGGCAGAGATAAAAGTCAACTACTCCACTGAGGACTGGGGAGGGGCTTCATCTACTTGTGCCTTAAGTAACGTTGAGGAAAGTTCAGGAAGCCAAGATCCTAGTCAACCAGGTGCTCACAATGAGCCATGACTATCAGCTTATTCTATGCCTCACATTGTGATTTCAGCTGCATTGAGAGAACTATACTGTCATGATCAAAAGAAATTATGGTCACCCCAACCTCTGTACAGTTCAAAGCCGGAGTCTTACATCCCAGCCAGGAGAGAAAAGGAGGCAGCACCATTGGTGGGACGGTGCCTGGCCAAGCCCTCAAAAGTTTCAGGCTTTGCATCCTGCTCTAAGTTCTCTCATGGTCTCATTTCCACACTACTTCCTCTTAAATCATTTCATCATAGTCTTAGCTACCATGATGCCAACATACTTCCCTTTAACATCATCGAGAAAATACTCCTTTTAGAGACTGCATTGCTCCTCTGTCTCCTTTCTTTCTGTCAGTTATGTTTAAAAGGTACATTGAAGCCCTAGAGCAGATCTTGAGAAAGGTGACTAGAAGATTTATTCTGTGTTATTCCAGAGGATAGACTGAAGGCTACTGGGTAAAAGTTGTGGACAGTCTATTTCAACTCAATGTAAAGAAGGATTTCCTAATAATTAGTGAAATGAGACCCGTCAATAGAGCACTCATCTCAGTTTGTGGGGTGTTCAACAGAAGCCGTCTGTCAGTGGTACTGGAGGAAGGATTCCTGCTACACATAAGAGATTGAACCAGAAGACCTCTAAGAATCATTCTACTTCTGAAATTCTATGACTCAATTTCCTACATCTTTCAACTGCACTGATCTTACTAGGCAGATAACTAGAGAGTAGTCAGTCTACTCGATTTAGGATCATAGCTCAAACTTTCCACTGTTCCCTGCCCCCTTGCTCTCTCCAGACAAGATAATGTAGCTGCCCTTTGAAAGCCTGCAACGTGTGGGAGTTCATGATGTATGAAACTATTTCTGTGTCCTAGGTTTATTTGGCTTTTTATATAAATACTTAGTTCATCTCACTTTCCCTCCTCCCTTGGATACAACACATCACATTTGTTCAACACTTTTCTAAACATTAAATGTGCAGGTGAAAGCACAAGGAGAGCTGGTAATACAAAATATAATATAAACTAAGGCACATGTGGCAATGTGGGACTTTGTTAATTCAAACAAACATTTATGGACTACTTGCTTGGGTATATTCAAGTACTTATAAAATACCTTTATTTTCTTAAAAACTGTAGCTAAGTAAGGATTTGTTGAGGGACCAGGGTCTCAGTATTGTGCTTTGAGATTCTATTCCAATAAAAATAATCATTAATGCCTACTATTTACAAGGCTCATTGCTAATCACTATGGAAAACACAAAGATGAATATGATAAAGACCCTGCCATAAAGAAATTTAGTCTAAAGGAAGATGTATACATACATCACTGAAGCAAAGCAGAATGTGGGTGCTCCCATAGAGTTACATAGTCCTTTAGAGAGAAAGTTCACATCTGGCAAGGAAAATCAAATAGGGCTTTATCAAAGAAAAGGTAAAATGAAGGGCAATTAATCATGGAATAATCTGTTCATCATTCAGTGAATGTGGGGAAATCAATGAAGGCATTACAGTAAAGTCATGCAGGAGCGTATCAGGGTAGGATCTATATTTAGGGAAGATAATCTTGTAGCAATGTATAAACTTTTTGGAGACTGGGACAGGTTTGTTTATCCTGGCTGAAGGGAAGCAAGCAGGCCTAGAAACTACAAGATAGGAAAAGGGTTCAGAAAAGCTAAGGATATGGAAAGAGATTGAGAGGGGAAGGGTTGGTGCCTGTGCTGCTATCAATAAGAGGGATTATAGAAGAAGGGGTTCACAGTGCCATGGGGAGAAATACCAAGCAGGGCTTCAACCTTGGATGAATCTGTAGGATTAGTCAATAAAATATGTGCCACTTAGAGTCTCTGTGGTGCCAAACAGCCCTCCCCAAATGACAGGTCAAATCAAGGGGAGTACTTGCTAACACCTTCAATTCAAATAAAACCCACACTAACTTATTTGTAAAATGGCTACAATCTGTACTTAACACCATCTGCAACCAAAGTTACGATTGGAGGAGTTGAACTTGTAGAAAACATGAAAGACATTGCACAGTTACCGGATATTTATGTGGTATTTATTTACCATGTGGGGGCGATTTGAAGTTTAAATTAAAGCTCAGTAGAAACTTCAACTGTGATGACATAGGGGTGTATTTAGCTTAAAGGGTTTTTTTTGTTTTGTTTTGTTTGTTAATCTCTGAAAGGGCAAAACAAAAATTTCATGAAGAGTAGACCTATCCCCAACTCAGCCCCTATTCTACCTCCAAAATATAACCTACATTAAAAAATAAATGTGATAAGTAAGAATATTTCGAATATATTAGGAGTGATAAAGGTTATGGAATGAAGAAAAACCAAGAGCACGGTAGGCAGATCAGGAGTGTCAACTGTATCATGGGGTGGCAGGCGGGTTGAAGTACTAAGTAGGGTGCTCAAGGGGAGTTTCATTGAGAAGGTAAGATCTGAGCAAATACTTGAAATAGGTGAAGGTGTTAGCCAAGCAGATATAAGGAAGAAGTGCTTTTTAGATACAAGGTACTATGTTAAATGCTTTATAGGCATGCTCTCAGTCAGGAGGAGAGACACCTAAAGAGATGTCAGCCCACTCCAGCACAGGTGTGGGGGTCTCCAGCAAAGGCACGACTTACATAGGATCTGGTGGAAAGACCTTTTACTCACATAGAGAAGAGACAGAGCAAGTTCAGCTTCACTAGTGGGCAGTGGTTCCCTATAGCCAGTGGGTCTCAATCTGTGGTCCACACAGGGAGATATTTTATGCACAGCAACCCTCTCTTGTGGTCATGTGCTGCCACAGAGGAGGAAACCTGCTCCCTCCCACCAGGGACAAATATACCACTACTGGGGTGTGCACTGGATGTCATAAAACATGCCCACCAGAGTGAGACTGTCTCTCGTGAATATTTACACATGTTTGGGATGCAGTCCCCTTATCTCCTAGGGGATTGTGTTTTATCCTGCCAGGCTGACACATCTGGTCCTGAGCACAGGATATATTTGTGGGTCTTAGGGAAAGGTGGCAAGCCAAGCTAGGACTGCCTCCTACCAGATATGCTTTCATTTTTTTTTTTTATTGACTTGTTATTTTTTCTTTTTGGTGTACAGTTCTATGAGTGTCCCACTCCCCCCCACCCCCACTTGCACTCTGTGTCCATTCCCTGGGTGATCTTCTGTGTCTGTTTCTTGCCTTCTCTTCTCATTTTTCTCCTCCAGACTTCACCGGGATTCCATCCTAGGGACCTCCGATATGGGAGAGAGGCACCCTGTCACTTGCGCCACCTCAGCTCCTGGTTTTTGGCACATCTTGCCTTGGCTCTCCCCTGCATCTCTCTTTTGTTGCATCATCATCTTGCTGTGTGGCTTGGCTCGCTTGTGGCTCGCCGCGCACAGACCCAGCTTGCCTGCTCACCTTTTTTTTTTATTTTACCAGGAAGTCCCGGGGATTGAACCCGGGTCCTTCCATATGGTAGACAGATGCTCAACCACTCGAGCCACATCCGCTTCCCTATGGTTTCATTTTAACCTCATTTGGTCTCTATGACATATTTACCATTATTACCACTTGATAGATTAGGAAATGGAGCAAAGAGAGGTTAACTTGCTTGACCAAGCTCACACAGCTAGTTAGGGGCAGAACCTGGATACAGATCCAAGCAGTTTGTCTGTTAAAGCCCTTGCTCCCTAAAAAGTAGCTTCTCTCCCCTTAACTCAAACCCCAATTTTCCCACACTTGACCCCACTGCATGGTAGGAAGTAACTCAAGAAAAGATAGTACTAGAGAGTTGGCCCACCCTGCTCCACAATGTTCTCACTATATCAGTATACAACTTCTACCATGGTGAAGGAAGTCTTGAGCACCAGAAAAAAAGCCACACAGTCAGACTCTAACCTTCAAGGCACAGTGGTACCCACCCCCTCAGCTCCCTCATCCCCCACCCCTGAGGATGCGTCCTACTCACAATCTTGGAATCGGACAATCAGAGTAGGGGCTTCTCCTCCCTGGGAGGAAGCAGGTAGGAGGTGAGTTGAAGTGAGGACCTTCCCTGAGCCTCTCAAATTATCTCATTTCCTTGATTCTAAGGTGCTACCTATTCATTCACTCATTGCACAATGACTGACTGCTCCTAAGTTCGCTGAGCTAAGCTCTAGTGCACACTACAGATATGGCCCTGCTCCAATCACACTTCCTGTCTAAGGCTGAAGGAAAGAATGAGCTGGTCATAATCTGGTCATTGTAAACATCCTCAACTTATTAACAGTTTTTTGGATGGAATATACTACTATCTAAATATAGATAAGGATTTGAAAACAAATTCTGAGTTCAGAAATTTTAAATTGAAAAACATTGTATCTTGGATCAGAAAAAATATGGACTTAATCACTTCCAAAATATTTAGGGAGAATCTGAGTGTAAAATGTGGTCTGTAAATTAGTTGCCTTGAGTGACCACTCTGCAGCCTTCCTTCCCCTTAATGGAAACTTCCAGTTGTGGTGGAAAAAGTTGGGATTAAAGTGAGTCTCTCTTACTCTCAAACCCAACTCCCCAGAGGGATGGACTTGCTGGGGGTGGGGGGATGGGGGGAGGGGGACAGGGGGTTGCTGCTTGACATTTCTCAATACCAGTTTTCTCTTCTGTAAAGTAGGGTAATGTGATCTTCACCTATAGCCACTTCTGAGGGACAAATTAGAGCACAAATGTGCAAGTTCATTAAATCAATATTTCTTGTCAAGCACCATGCTAGGCAGAGCTTTACAGAAGTTAACTCTAAGGCAAAAGAAAATAAAGCACCTTACCAGACATAGAAGTATTTTTTTTTATTACATTCCAGAAATAGAAAGGAATTGCTGGCCTGCTGGTTCACTGGTTGGTTGACTATTCATAAATAAGAATAGAAGTGTTGTTTCTATTTGAAATGGCAATAACTGAAATAGTGGGGAGAAGAAATGGCAAGACTCTGAAATGCAGACATATTGAATGTAACTGATTGCCCTGGACTTCACTTGAGGACAGTCCTCATATATAAATGTGCATGTGTGTGTATCTGGGAAATGTGAGAAGGGGGTCCACAGTGGGTGGTAATTTTCAACATCAAGAAGCCAAGATAACATTTCTTTTTCTAAATAATTTGCAGTAGGCAGAATGCCCCCCAAGACATCCGCACCATGATCTCTGGATCCTGTGAATAGATGACATTACATGGAAAAAGGGACTTTGTAGATAAGAAGATGATGCTTTGCTGTCTGGGTGAGCCTGATGTCATCACAGGAGCCCTTAAAAATAAGAGCTTTCTCCCAGCTGGTGGCAGAAGGGAAAGTCAGAGAGATTCGAGCATGAAGAGGATGCGGTGTGCCATTGCTGGTTGGGAGATGGAGGGGACAATGTGAGGAATAAAGGTATCCTTAATTAAGGAATTGAGAGAGCCTCCCAGCCTACAGCCAGCAAGAAAACAGGGACCTCTGTGCTACAAACATCAGGAACTGAATTCAGCTGACAACCTGAGTGATCTTGGAAGTGGATTCATCCCGAGCCTATGGAAAGGAACGCAGCCCTGCCAACAGCTTCATTTTGGCCTTGTGGAACTCTAAGCAGAGGGCCTGGCTTAGCCATGTTATTCCCGGACTTCTAACATACAGAAACATGATGTGCTAAATGGGTGCTGATTTAAGCAGCTAAAGTTGTAGTAATTTGTTACAAAAGTGATAGAAAAGTAATATATAAATCATCATAGCATTATGGCAAATAGGTCCTCTGGAGCCATGCAGTCTTAGGCTTAATTCCCAGCTTAGCTGGGCAAGTCACTTCACCTCTATAAATATAGATTTAGGATATTAAGCCCCCAGCCATATATTTTATCCCTTCACAGAGGCATGGTTTCACTGCGAGAACTGAATCAATTGAGATAGAAGAAAATGACTGCTACATCATAATCATTTTTTAAAAATTAACTGAAATCCATTGTTTATTCAGATTTCCTTAGTTTTTACCTAATATCCTTTTTCTGTTCCAGGATCCCATCCTGGATCCCACATTACAGTTAGTCGTCATGTATCTTTAAGCTTCTCTTGGCTATGACAGTATCTCAGACTTTCTTTGCTTTGGATGACCTTGGCAGTTTTGAGGAGTACTTGGTCAAGTGTTTTATAGGATGCCCCCTCTAGTGGACTTTGATGTTTTTCTCATGATTATACTGGTGTTAGGGGAAGGAAGACCACAGAGGTAGAGTGCCCTTTCCATCACATCCTACTGAGAGTACATACTATCAACACAGCTTATCACTGATGATGTTGACCTTGACCACCTGGCTGAATAGTATTTGTCAGTTTCCCCCTCTTTCCATACTGCACTCTTTAGAAGGAGCTCACTATGAGCAGCTCAGAATTAAGGAGGAGGGAGTTATGCTCCACCTCCTTAAGAGCAGAGTATCTACATAAATTATTTGAAATTCTGCACAGGAGATTTCATCATAAACTTTTTGATATATTTAGTTCACTTTTAGTTCTCAAAAGTTTCCAGATTTTCATTTTACAATGTCATCTTCCTCTTTCTGAATACAAACCAAAACAAGTGACTTGGTTAGAGAAAATAGAAGATTACCAGCCAAGAAGAGAATTGATAATCTCTCCCGTGAACAGGGCAGAGTGTTGTGCTGACAGTCAATTTCAGATGACATTGATTCCAGACAGTATTTTTCTCTCATCAAAAGTACATTTGATTCATTTCAAGGTTTTGAGTGAAGGTCACCCAACAGTCTCTCACCTCTCGCTGAACCTGTTTCCTGTCCTAATGTTAGAGAAGCCGCATCACAGACTTCAGCTTTGAAATCTGTCTCAAGAATGCCTCTACACCATGTACTTTTTGACATGGGGAACAGGACAAAGAACATCTGCAGCATTTAATTCTCTTTCTGTATTAGTCTAGGCTACAGTAGCAATACTTGACAAAATGTAATAACCAAGAGAAAGAAGTAAAATTAAAGTTAGAGCTGGATGGACAGCAGAAGAAATCAACCTCCTAATTACAGCACTGGATGGAGAGCTGACTGACCTCTTTGCTGGCTTTAAAGTGTCAAGCTGTGAGGAACTTCCACAAAAGAGGCTGTCTCTGCAATGTTTCCTGCTTCGTCTGGAGGCAGAAGGGCCAGAAATGCTGGGAGACTCTGCCTACAAAATCGTTGCAGCCCCAGTCGCACCCTGAAGAGGCTTGGCCAGCTCCAGGAAGCTCTTAGGGAACATCTAGCTCCAAAATCTCATTTGAGCAGACCCCAAATATCCCATCAATGCTGTCATTACCCATTGAGATTTAAAGCAATTTCAAGTGTTGACAGCTTACCTGATTTTCCTGCCATCAGGGAAAGAAGAAATTATGGGCAGAGGATAGAAAGGGAGAAGCAACAAATAATTTTTACTGAACATGTAGGATAAATAATCCAAAAGCCTAGGTATAAGAAATTCTACATCAAGAGCTTCTTCTGAGTATTAAAATTCATTCAGGGGAAAGAGAGAAATAAGGCCCCAAAACTCTATGGAACTGACATCACCAGTTTTTCCCAGAATTGTCAAGTCAACTATCTTCTTAGTTGTTTCCAAGATACACAAGAAATATCTTCAAAAGTTTACTATAGCTGTCTTCACCAAGGATTCGGGTTTGAGCCCTGCCTCAGCCTCTGAATACATTATTATCAATATTAGGGATTCCTTAAGAGTACTTATATCCTTTTAGCTCCTGGGATAATTTAAAAGAAAACAGAGGTAGTTCTGCTTATTAGCTCATAGTTATTGTGTTGGAGGAACAAGAGACACCTATTACCACCTCCAGGAGAGAAGTCTCACCACACAGAGGGTAGCAAAGAACAGGGTACAGCAGTAGTAGGGTTTCAGCCCCTTCCATGGTTTGTAGGAGTTGGCGTCACCAACAAAAGCATGACACACAGCACTGGGTGGAAAAGACAAAACAAGGTTAGCTCCACTAGAGGGCATTGGTCCCTCGTGACCTGCGCATTTCAATTCACTGGTCTGTGCAGGAAGATGGTATGTGCAAAGCCCTCTTGTGCTGCAAAATGAAGGGCCTCACACCCTCCCCACTGGGAACAAATATAACAGCAGGATGGGCCAGATGCCATAAAACTTATATACCTTAGCCAGGCAATTTCCAGTGAATGTTTACATAGGCTCAGGGTAAACGGGGAAGGAATGTGCCAGCAAGTCACTCTCTGCTAAGAGATGAGTTTCACCTCAAAGCACTCCCAAGAAGGGAGTCAGCCCGCATTTATTATCCCATCCTAAGAGCCAGGCTAACACATATAGTGCTGAGCGTAGGATATATTCTTGGGTCACAAGGAAAGGCAGCAATCTGTGTTTGGACCATCCTGTACCATATATTATACTTGGCAGCGGGGAGGGGGGAAGTAAACAAGGCATATGAGAACAGGAAATGGAGCTCTTTATGTCTATTATAAAAGGTCTACAACATTTTCTCATGACATATGTACTAAAAGTCAAGCAGCACAGTATCATTTAATTATTTCCCAGTTCCAGTCCCCTCCCAACAAAACCATGTTATTATTCACATCTCATGACACATAGTGGTGAGGGGTGGGGGTGGGAGGGAGAAGGAGGAGAAGGGGCATGGAGGGTATCATTGAGGAAGATCGGGATCAACTGGCAGTTTGTCCTGATAAACTTTGTCCTTTGTTTAGGAAGTTACTTTCAAGCTTTTTGGAGCTCTGGGTATCTTGTGACACTCAAACCATAATAATAACAATAGCACAATAGTTTGACATAAATATGTTACAATGCTAAGCACTGTGGATGTGTTAATTCACTGAACTTTCACATAGCAATATTATAAGAAAAATGCTGTTGCTATTCTTGTTCTACAAATAAAAGAAGTGATGTACATAAATAGTGTTAAATAACTTGTTTAAGGTTACACAACTATTAAGTGAAGGGCTGGGTTTCAACTTTGGCCGTCAAGCCCCAGGCTTCATGTTCTTAACTACTGTACTTTTCTTTTCCCAAGAGCCAGACTTATTGGTCTTCTGAGTCATAGGTACCTCCTCACATGGATACTATCATTAAGTAGTAGAAAGGAGAAAAGCAACATATGACAACATAAGTGAATACTAGGAGAGTCTATGACTTCAGATCTCCATGCTTAAGTGGAGAACCGAAAATTCTAACTGACACACAATACCCCACCTAAGATATGGAAGAAAGGAAATGATTGTTAACAACCACCTGACTTGAGCAAAGCCACTTGTCAATATACCATTCTAAATTTTGCCCTTCAGATTTTATTTGTAATGTGCATCTCACTTCTTTGGTCACAATGAACTGAACTTCATGTGTAACTATCCAACAGACAGGAAACATTCTCCCAGACTGTATTGCAGAGAGAGAGATACAATCATCTCTGTTAGGCAGAGTCAAGCTGTAGTTAACAGGGAGTAAAAAGCCAGATCAATAAGCCAGAGGGGTTTATAGACAGTGACAAAGGCTTCTGGATAAACTAAGCGTCTACTTAAAAAGTATTCCAAGGGTTGTGGAAACCTGTGCACTGGTTCAGGAAGTCTGGAGAAGGGATCTCTAATCATCATTTCAACATGGAAAAGTCATGAGAAGAGTTGTGTCAGATAAGGCAAAAAGCTGTCCTGTCTGCTCATTTTCCTCTGTGTAGCAAGTCAGGGTTCTGCTTTGCTTTCAGTTTCCTCTAGAAGTTTATAAGGTGGAAACTTCCTACCAACTCAACTTGCCATCACATGTTAAGGTCCTCTCATTTCACGTCATTCTGGCAAAACTGGCCTTCACAGTTTTGCCTCCAGGACTTGTCCCCGCCCTTCTTCTCTCTGATACGCCCTTACTCTGAGTCCAAAAGCCACCGTCTCTGTGAAACTCTTCCAGATCCCACTCACACTTGTTGGCAGATTTAATTACTCTTCCCTACAGTTTTAGTAGAGTAATGAAGACAAAGCCTATTCAGGAATGAACAGGAGATGAGGAAACAGAACATGAAAGTTTAGACTACTAATTCAAAGTTAGGGTGGTAAATGAATCTAAGACATAGGGGCATTTACATGGTTGACAGACATGGATTTTCTGACAAGGAGAAGCCTGAGTATAGTTGCCCAGAGGGAAGCCGGGCTCCATGTGGTAGACAAGAGGGGAAGATGAAATAAGTAATCAAGGCAAGTGATGACTGCAATTCAAGGGACCAGAGGAGGCAGGAGAAGTTAACCTTGCAAAGGAGAAGATGAGATTATCATAATCTTGGGGTGAAAGCCCCCGAGAAAAATTTGGACACCCACTGACTTCCCACAGCTACTTCCAAGAAAATAGCATTTTCTCTCCATTATGGAAACAGAGATGTGGGGTCAAAAAGAAAGCATTAAGTCTTGAATCAGGAGTAAACAGATAAAAATTATGCTGAGCTAAACCAGGTTGTTGAAAATGCTCATATGAAAATACTTCATATACTTGATTTGATTTGCCAAAAGTAATCCCCAAAAATGAAAGTATAAACTATACTCTAAAAAGATAAATGTGCTATAGATGTGCTGTTAGATATGGGCCAAGGATAGGAAAGATAAAATGAAAAAGTACAGACTTCAGCCTTTTAAGCACTTCATTCATTTCCTGGATGGGCCAGAAAATCTGTGAATTGCCCCTGTAGACCTGTGAATATTTTCAAGTGCCGTATAGGGAGGCCAGTTACTTGAAATTTTTTTAAAGCTTGAACCCTATGCACATGATAGATCTTAAGGAACAAAACTGCACAATTTCACAGAAGGGAAAATTCTGACCTTAGCTATATGTGATGTCCCAGTGGATACGAGGATTAAGTGTCAGAAAAGGCTGTTGTCATACAGGGGGAACTTACAACAACCACTGAGGCATGAAATGTGAGAGAAACAAAAAAGTGTGTGAGGATTGTAAAAGGCAGCATTAAATATTTGCTGATGTGATTGTAAGAGCTGAAGGTTTATCCATGATACACTCTATACACATAAAAAAAAAGTAAGGATATGATTGTATGCTAAGTATCAACACTGCTAAAATATAAGCAAAGGAGAACAAGGGGACAGAGGCATAGTATGCTGAATACCAAAAAAATGCAGCACTGGTGAGATGCATTTGATAGTAATAGGAAAGAATCCAAAGAGCAGTCTGAGGACTTGCAAGGTGCTAAACAAGCCCAAAGAAACTGCCAAAGAAGAACATTTTCATCTGCCAACCCCAAACAGAATGATGGGAGAAATGGCAGGAGTGGTGGGGTTTTCTAAAGAAGATGCTACACCTGGATCCTGACCCATGTTCCTGGCTGGATCCAGTTCTAGAAGGCATCCATGGAATGCACCTCTGCTGGGGTCCACCTTGGGAACACACACACCAAAGCCTTCTATGAGCAATGCAGGTCAGTGAGTAAGGGAGAGGGACAGAGGGAGGGAGACCCACACACCACGGCCAGGTTGTTAAAGCCAATGGGAGGAGAAAACTTACTTAAGTTCTTGGGGCCTCTTCCATACTGTAAAGTCTTGATCTCTTGTAGTCTTTACCTCTTCATTGGGAGTGGAGAGGCTTAGTAATGAATTCTTACCGTACAGAAGCTCTACAAGGTGGTAGAAAAGTGCTGCATAATCAGTCACTTTATTCCTTGTTGAAGCAGGCAATATAGAGGATTAAATAACCCCAGGAAACTCACTTGAAAAGCATCCTAAGAAGATTTTAATATTAAGCAAAAATAATCATTTTAGTCCCAGTCTCAGGATGTGGGGACAAAGGGAGCCAAATATGACAACGTAAAAATGAAAGCACTTTAAAAATAACTTTGTTACAGAATTCTCGGTGGAAGCTCAGGCATCAGAAGAAAACTTAATCTTTTGGGAAATCCATCCCAGGGGCGAATATGAAACCATTGATGCTCATCCACACTGAAACCAGATGCAAAAGGTGGAGAATCATAGAATTATTTTGTATCAAAAAGAGCACTTTCTGGGTGTCCATGTCCTTACTTTCTGGGATTAAAGTCCTGCCCAAACCAATAAAGGGAATTGGAATTGTTTATTTGGGGAAATTCAGATAACTCAGGGATGGTTTCAGTTATGTAATTAAGTCAAAACCATTTCATGGCCATTGCATATTGTTTGTGCATAGCTAGTTGCTATATAGGGGTTCTTACAGCTTACTCCGTTTCTACCCCTGTCACCCTGCAAACCTGATCTTGGGATTTGGAGACCC
>JAQZBX010043962.1:0-21501 GCA_029593785.1 Cabassous unicinctus
AGAGTCAAAAAGTTTTACCAGGCATTTGAGGAGTGCATTATCACAGAGACCAAAAGCATACACAAAAATGGAACTTAGGAGCAGAATTTCTAAGGCACAATAACTAACATCTTCCAAAGACAATATATGACACTGCATTCAAGAAATAAGAGAAGTTTAATATGGGGGGAGGGGGCGGGACACAACTAGAAAAGAAGGTAAGAGGAAAGGAAAAATGCACGAAAGATTTGAAAATCAAAATTGAGAAAATCCTCAAATAAGTAGAGCGAAAAAGTAGAGATGAAAAATAGGAGAAAGAAGCAAACAAAATTAGAAGATTAAATTAGGAGGTGCCATATACAACTAATAGGAAATCCAAAAAGAGAAAACAGAAGAAAGGAAATTATTTGAAGGAAGTCATATTTTTAAAAACTATGTGTTACAATATAAAGCTTTAAAAAAAAAACAAGAAAATGTCCCAGAAATGGAGAGCTTGATTTTCCCAGCATAATCAATGTAAAGATCCACTCTGGCATTCTGAAATTTCATTGACGATCATGAATTTCATCATGAAATTTCAGAACACCAAAGTCAAAAAAAACATCCTTTAAAAATTCCAGAAAGGGAGAGAGAGAGAAAGAGGGATGGGGGAAGGGAGGAAGAAAAAATGATCAGTATGACAATGGACTTCTTCACAGCGACATGGGAAGCTAGAAGACTGTTCCATTCAAATCTTCCGGGCAGCGGGATTTCCAACCTAGAATTCTAGTCTCAGCCAAATCACATATATCAGAATAAAAACATTTCAGACACGCAAGAGCTCAAAATAGTACATCTCCCCTCATTTTTTTTTCCAGGAAATTACTGGAAGATGTGCTCTGCTAAAGTGAGGGAGTAACCAAAAATAGGAAAACTGAGGTACAGGAAATAGGGACCCAAGGAGGAGAGGAGCAGAGAATTCCCTAATGGTGACAAAGGTCCAGCACACAGCCATATATGCCCAACTCAGACACAGGGATTCCAGATGGGTGTGGGAGAAGAGAAGGCCTGAGAAGGTCTGTCACAAAAAGAGAGACAGAGTAGTAATAAGCACCCACAATTCTTTTGGAGATTTTGGCTCTCAATTAGAATTACATAGAAACATAGCATATAAAAAGGTGAGGCAATTATGAACTCGAGGCAATTATTAATTTAGGGAAAAACAAAAAGTTGCACAAGAAAAAAATATTTAATCGTAGCACATTATTCTCTCACCATTTATTCACTTTACATATATTTAATAAGTAGACGCTTTGAGTCTGGCATTGTTGTAAACTCTGGCCATGAAGCAGAACAAACGAATGAAGTTCTGGAATTGCATTCTTGAAGGAAAGAAAGACAATGGAAGGTTATGGGAGAAAACAAAGCAAGGTAAAGATGGGGAAAGCCTTAGAGTGTTCAAGGATGACATGAATGGAAACATCTGATACGCAATAAGCAATATTTATATACTTATAATAATTTAAACACAAGACACTTATCCAACCAAAATTGTGTTAGAACTGTATTGGTTAGCTGAGGGTTGCTGCAAAGAGTAAGAGGGAAAATCCCAACTCTCACCAAAGGAAGTTATTCAATAATGTCTAAAATCTAAGAAAGGGCATTGTATGCATGCTACTTAGAAATATGGAAGTTAGTATAAAAAGAAACAGAAAGCTTGAATTTGGTTGCCTCTGGAAAATAAGATTGGGACTTGGGGAAGTGTAGAGCAGAATATTTCAATGTTTAATTATAAGCTTTCTACAGCTATTTGACTCAAATATGTACATATATTACTTTGATAAAAAGAATAAATTCATTTAGTAGAATTAAATATTACTGAAATAATGACATCCTTAATTCTACAGCTTAAAAGAATACAACCTGCACCATAAAAATAAAAATCATGACCAAGCTTATGCCAGGGAAGTTATTGAATTCCAGGCGTACAAAAAGATTCGTATGTTCATCCAGGCAGGAAATCCAAGTTCCATACAAAGAAGAATTATTGGGTTGGGCTCGGATTTTTCCAATGCACTATTCAATGCCAGAAGTCAGTGCAAGCAATATTTTCAAGGCCCTGAGTAGGGAAAGTGTCACCCAAAAGTTCTACACTTAGCCAAGTTGTACATAAAGTAAAAAAACAAAAGGCAGATGCTGTCAAACAGGACATGTTTCAAGAAATCCATGAGCCAATCTTGGGGAAAAAAATCCTAATGATAAAATTTAGCCAATCAAGGGATTAACAAAATAAATAACTCAAAAAATGGAAAAATAATGATGAACAACTGGTGGTGAGCTCTAAATCCACTTAGATTTTTAAAAATAAGAGTGAAAACTATGGAAATTGTGGTCAAAGAACAGAATTGTAAATGTTATAAATCTTGAAAATGGAAAAGTAATAATACAACTTAGAAAAACTCAAGACTTCTTAGGAAAAAATATCACAAAGACCCAAGACTGTGCCAGACTTTCCATATTCCAGAGCAGGAAATCAACAGAAAATGTCAAAAGTTGAAATGGTGAGGTTTAAAAACATAAATAATCCAATCTATTTTAAACTTAAGAGGACACTTTTAGAAGCGATTATCTCTTATAAAGAAGCATTTATGTGAATTTCAACAATTCTTTTAGTTTTTCTTCTTTTCTGTTAAATTCAAGTTAAATATTATGACTTTATTTTAAATAGTAAATATGACCCTATTCTGTAAAAATAAGTCGTATATCTATCAATACTTTTAGAAAGGTGCATAGAGAGAGGACTGGACTGATATCCACAAAGGAAATGTTTATTTCTGACTGATGAGATTTGAAAGATTTTTTTCGTGTTCTTTTGTGCTTTTTGGATTGCTTAATGTGCTTTGTTTTTTCAATAAACAAAAAATTATATATGTACAATTTTCAAAAAACAAAAAGAAACAAATATTACTGAATAACAATTTTGTGTAAGACACTGAAAAAATGCAAAAGTTAATTATAGCGGGCTCCTTCTTTGCAGTGAAGTTGTAAAGAAAAATTTGGTGTTGTGGTGGTGACGGTGATGATGATGATGATGAAATTACTACATAGGGATAAATGGATGATAACATAGATGATGGACAGAAGAATAAACAGATAATCAGCCAGGTAGATTCAGCAATACATAACTGGAACACCTTGCATTTGTTTCTGGGTATATCATTGATTTGCTCAGTAAGGTAAATAAAAGTAGGAAGATTTCCTGGAAGTTACTAAATTATCTTAGCCTATTTTATATATATCTCTAATTCATTAATGATAACATGTCCAATTGAATAAAATGTTATCCTAATATATAAATTGGTTATAGTGGATTGTTTTTATAAAAGCCATTTTTAAAATATTGTAATAGCTACAAATTGAAGAGGAAATGGTCATTCTTCTGTTTAGCTGGGTTACCCATGCATAAAAGAAGCCTGGTTTTTTTCAGAGCAAGGGGACATTATCAGTACCACCCATCCATCTGGTGACTCGAAAACAGTACCTGGGAGAAACAGCTGCCTTGCAGAGTGCCAAGAAACACAACACTTTTATTTCATGTGCTTTTTTTTTTTTCTTTATTTTTAAAGAAGCTTTTGATTACATAAATGTTACATTGAAAATATAGGGGATTCCAATATACCCCACCCCCTCCAACTCCCACACTTTCTGCCATTAACAACATCTTTCGTTAGTGTGGTAGATTTGTTACAATTGATGAACATGTATTGAAGCATTGCTACTACCATGGTGTGTCAGTTTGAGAATATTTATGAACCCCAAAAGAGAGAAAGATTATGTGTGTTAATTGGTCTGTACTTCTGGGTGTGATATTCTTTGATTGTATTAAATTCAAAGGTTTTAAGTTTACTTGATTAAATCAATTTAGTATCTTTGATTAAGGCATGACTCAGGTAAGTCCCTGCCCCATTGGTGGACTGATATAAATGGACACTCACTCAAGAAGACACAAGAAGAGAGAGAGAACATTGTCAGTTTTGATCCTGGAGCCCCAGGGAAAGATGAGCCATTCGCCTGAAAGTTTGGAGCTGAAGAGTACAGAGCACCTAAGGTGCTGATAAGGCCTGGAAAGAAACAAGCCCTATGTCAGACTGATATAGGAAGCCCTGAGAGACGAGCCCTATGCCAGCCTACAGCTGAGATCACAAGAAGCTGGGCCCACAGGGCCTTAAGAGGAAGAAAGAAGGAGAGACCAGGCAGAGATCACCCGCCATCTTGCTTCAACACTTGGTAACTGACTTTGGTGAGAAAGCAGCCTTGAGCTGGACTCTTCAGGGCCTTGTAACTGTAAGCTTTTACCCCAAATAAATACTTTTTATAAAAGCCAACCGATTTCTTGTGCTTTGTATCAGCACCCCTTTGGCTGATTAACACACGTCTACAGTTTATATTGTGGTTTACACTTTGCACTGCACAATTTTATAGGTTTTTACAAAATGTATAATGACCTGTATCCATCATTGCAATATCATGCAGAACAATTCAAATGTCCCAAAAATGCCCCATGTCATACCTATTCTTCCCTCTCCCTCCCCTCAGAACCTCTGGTGACCAATGTCTTTGTATCAATGTAACAAATTCCTCAATTGCTAGAATAATAAGTCTACTTTAGTTCATAGTTGCATTTCCCCTTCTGTTTGTTCACTCCTCAATCTTGAGGATTTTAGGATGGTGATGCCCACTCCACTTTTGATTGAGAAGGGGCTTAGATCCCATGGTGCAGATGGATGGAACTGTTTTGCTTGCAGTTGTAGATACTCTGTGTTCTGGGATGGGTGTTGTCCATCATCATCATTTTGTTACTTGTCCTGGACGAGTCCGATGAACTGGAGAGTAGATGTTGGCTGCAACTCTGCTGGGATTCAGGGATCAACCAGCATATGAACAGATTGAAGATTTAAGTCTCTGGGACATATATTTAATGGGTTTAGTGTTAATTATAGGTTCAATAAAAGGGACAGAAGAAACTTGTGTAGAAAAAATGTAAATGAGTCTAACTCCAATAAATTGGGGAGATGGGTTATCATACATTCTAAGAAAAGGCCTACTGACAGGGTGCTGAATTCCTGAGATTGTCTGCCATGCCTATAGTATCTGGATGTCTCTAGAGCCCTCAAGAGCTCCGCTGTTTGAGGCACTGTTTACTGTGGCACTCAGTGAGATCCCATTGAGACGTGCATAAGTGTAACCTCTGGAATGACCTCCCAAGTCACTTCGAAATCTCTTAGCCATAAAAACGCATTTGTATTTAATATTTCCCCCTTTTGGTCAAGGTCTTTTTCCAACTGCATTGTTAGTTGATGCTTGATAATAATCCCTCAGTGCCAGGGAGGCCTATGCCCAGGAGTCATGTCCCATGCTGGGGGTGGGCAGTGAGCTTATATGCTGAGTTAGGCTCAGAGGGCCACATTTGAGCAACAAGGAGGCTTTCAGAAGTTAACTCTTAGGCAATACCTATTACTAGGCTAAGTTTCAATTTCACAAGAACAAGTACACTTTTAAAGTTCCAAACACATGCCTGGCTGCTCACTCATGTTCTCTCTGCTGTAGACGTGCTCCAGAGGCAAAAGAAACGAAATCAGCAAGTGCTTTTTTGTGTTGTGTTTTTTTTTTTAAAAAAAAAAAAAAACCTCACCTCTGTGTTTGTCTTTATCTCTTGAATTGTGATGGTTATTCAAAATTCCTCCATATGAAGGGAGAAGGTGGTCTCTTTCCATGTCCTCATGCTTGAGCCCAGCTCATTCCACTCTAAAGTGAAAGATTTGGGTAATAAAAAACACTTCCTACTAGATTTACATCTTTGTTTCTCTAATCAGAAAAGAAAGAAAATGGCCACACGCCATCAAAAGAGTATTTCCCTAGGGAATGTGAAGTTAAAGCCTTCTGTACTTTAGCCATGTCTCATATTTTCTCACTTTATGAATGCAAAAGAAGTTATATTCATCCAGACACCTAGCAGTGAATGCCACTCAGTCAGTCAAAGTTGGAAACAAAGTGGATGAATTATGAAAACACCAATATGCACAGACCTTTTTCAGGAATGCTAGTCTGAAAGAACATTCATCTCTTTCTGATGGTAATAACCCCCTTCAGCACATTTATGTGGAATATTGGAAAACACCAAAAGCTTTCCCAGGAAGTAGCTCAACTGTTTATCTTACCCAGGGAGTTCTCACTAATCCCTAAAGACAAGTGGGCTTTCTCCTCCCCTGTAGAATCTTCCCTAATGTCCCAGGGAAAAGAAGTCTCTTTCCCTGATCTTATCATAGGTTTTGTGCATGCCTCTGATAAGGCAGCTGTCATACCATATTATGAATATTTGCATAGCAGGACATCCCAGATGAGCCTGGACTAGAATTCAAAACCAGATTCTTCAAGAAGTCAGCAAGCAGATCCCTCAGCAGCTCTGTTTGCATGAGCTATTATTTTGGGCCAAAGAAAGAAGGGGAGGTATAATTAATGGGAAGATGAGATAATACAAGTTGCAAGTGCCTTAAGCAAATAATGTCTGGGCATATTTAAGAAATGGATTGATGCACTAGCTTAAAAACATCTCAAAAGATTCTGGCTCCTTCAACTTTTCTGTTCTAATATAATTTAGGTGTTGACTTGTTGCCTCATGAGTACAAGACACTTGCTAAGCTTTCAGACGCCACTTCTATGTTCAAGGTTGGAATGAGCTTGAAAGGGAAGGGAGCAAAGACCTTTCTCCTAGGAAGATGTTTTTATTTGGGAAAGGAATCCCTATCCAGCAGACTACCCTCATGTAACATTGACTGTAATGAGTTAACAATCATCACTTAGACAAAAAGAAATAAGTTGACCAAGTGTTGTTTAGACCATCCTGACTCATTCCCTAGGGTTGAAGCAGGGTATGCTTTCCTTGAGATCAAGTGCTGTCTGCTGCTAGCTGGACCAAGTGGGGTCTTATTAGCAGGGAAGAAAGCAAATGCTTGTGGTACAGGCAACGGCCAGGAGAATGGCCTAGCTTCTGATCCATTGTGTGTTTGTGCCTTGATGTAGTCAGTGGGTAGAGCAACAGACAGAAGAAACTGTTTTTATTAGGTTTTTTGTGGGAAACTGAGTCCAAATTGGTACTGCTCTGGGGCCCAAAGCACAAAATGAGACACAATTTGGAATAGGAGAGTTGGTCTACAAAATGTGTATCAGTTATCTAATGCTGTGTAACAAATCATCCCTTAAAACTTAATGACTGAAACCAAAATATTATGTTATTTCTCATGGCTTTTTTCAGGAATTTGGGAGCAGCTTGGCTGGGTGGCTCTGGCTCAGGGTTTCAAATGAGGCTGCAGGTCCATAGGCTTGATGAGGACTGAAAGATCTGCTGCCAAGGTGGGTCACTCACATACCTGACAAGATGGTGGGAGGCCTCAGCTCCTCTCCACATGAACCTCTCAACCAAGCTGCCTGAGTATCATGACAGCTGGCTTCAATCAGCATGAGTAATCTAACAGAGCAAGGCGGACTATGCCATGCCTTTTAGGACCTTGTCTCAAAAGACAGACACCATCACGTGGGTCAGCCATGATTCACTGTGGAAAGGACTGCATAGGGGCATGAACCCTGAATGGAGCATGCCCAGACATTTGTGAGCTGACTCCCACAGCATGGAAACCAGAACTGCTCCGGCAGATCTCAGGGTAGCTGAGGCAGCACCCTCAATACTGAGAGAGAGAGGCTGGTGGAAAAGAATGACATATGTGATAGGGTTTGTCAACAGCATGTGTGAAACCACCCTTGGCACTCACCGAAATAATGATCAGGGTGGAAGGAGTTGGTTGGAGGAAGGCTAAGATTTTGTGGTTATGCAGTTTCCATCCAAGAAACCACGGTGGCTTGGACTTTACTGTTGATGTGATTTCATTTGCACCCCAAAGCCGGAGAGCGCTGGGGACAATCCATTTATATTCTTTACAAGTCCACCTCCTCTGAAAGATTGTGAGATCCTTGAGGTAGAGGCCTCAGTGTTATTTATCTTTTTATTCCTATTACACAGCACATTTGCTTGGAACACCGTGTTTAATAAATGAATTTGTACTTGGAATCGTCTGTAGCCAAAATTTTATATTTTCAAATGACTTCGCTTTTTTATTGTTATTAGAGAACTTGAAGTAAGATGAAGGGTGCTGGGGGGGAGAGGAAGGGGCACTGTCCCTGATTGCCAGCTTCTCGGGAATGGCAATTATGGAAACAAGAATGGAGACGACCTCCAGAGCCGCCTGCCCCCAGCATGTGCTCGGCCATCTATTGAGCGAAGCAGAGCAAAGCAGCATCCCACAGTCACCTCTGGATGCCCTTCACATTTGCTAACCTCAGAAAGTGAAGAGACAAGGCAAGAGACGCTGCTGGGGTCAACCCCACGTGCGGTCACCCTTGAGCCAAGTGATATGCATGGACAAGGCAAAGCCTGACCTGCCTCCCTCCCCCGTGTCAGCCAACATCACGCTGAAGCCAACCTGTGAGGGAACAGCAGCCACTGGGGAACCACTTGTTGCTGGTGAGGAACCCTCAGGGGAATTACCAGCAAGGGCGACCTCAAGAAAGGCTATCAGCCTTCAAATGGACCCACGCACCTCCGATTGAGCACAAAAAAAGACTTACATTAAAATTAAAACAAAACAAAAAAAAAAAAAATGTTGCCTAACAGCAGAATAAAGCACGAAGCAGTCCAAGTCTGCAAGGAGTCAAAGCATTTGGAAGAACTAAGTCATCGAGCTTCATTGCCTGGCACACTGTCCACTTTTCAGGCCTCTGGGCAAACATGGGCAGGACGTTGGCTCTGTGCAACCAGGAACACACGTCCCCCATCTGCCCGAATGGAGTGACCCTCAGCATCTGTATCTGCAATTCCCACACACCTGCTTCCAACAAGGTTGGACAGAAAACACATGCTGCCCATTTTCAGAGCCAATTGATTTATACTGGCGACAGGTTCTGAAGCTGGCACTGGCTGCGCTAGAAATTCATTCTCTCATCAATTCTTCTCACATTCCCAGGTCTGCTGGGCATTTCCATGAGGCCGATTCCTCTGTTCCTACTAAGTAGCCACGTTGGTTTTCTTCCTGTGGCACCCTCCAGCCATAAAGGGGGTAATGGTGTCTGCCAAGAGTGAGGTTCTGGACACAAACTCAGGTGCACTGGGTCCTTAGCCCCACTTCTTAACAGGAAGTCTATCAGATGAGATCTGGGTAGGACACATGGCATTGGGCAAGAGCAGGGCGAGCCTGGGACAGAAAGAGAACCCGAGGCATCGCCAGTCTGCAAAGGTTTCCCTGGGACCCCATGCCTACCATGTGCACTCTGAGGACAGACGGGTTCTCTTTCCCTCAGTAGGACTATGGTCTCTGGGATGCAAAGAAGTCCACAGCCAAGTGTGTGGCTCCAAGACCAGGCTGGCCTCAACAAAGAGTTTCCACTTTCTTTTCCAGAGTAATCAGTTCTGACCCAGTGAAAATGAATTGCTGTCTTCGGCAGTGAGATTGACCCAGACTTTCTGGGTGGTGCTGAGAGCTTGGAAGATGTCAGCACCGGCACCAGCCCTGCGTGGGTTGGTTTGGGCTCTGTCCAGTTGGCAGTCTTGTGTCTGACTTTTCCTTCCCTGGTGACTGAATAGGAACCAAATGGTCCCCAACTGGCCTGGAAGTCCAAGTCCTATACGTGTGAGCACAGGGTTTAGGTCCCTCTGTACAGCTGGCCCCCTGTCCACACTGGGAAAAGCTTACTGACCCCCATCTCTTTGGCCCATAATTATCCATTGGTTGTTATTTAAAAGTAGCTGTGGATAGATGATGGATATAACTGAATTAGGAAGGTATTTCCTTTTGTGGTTTCCCAGCCTTGCCCAGTAGCTAGAATATAGTTCACCTCAGAGGGCCAAGCTGTGCCTCAGTCTCCTGCCATCCATGGGGGAATTTTCCAGAGAAGGGAGCCCTTTGGGTGACCCCGGGGCACTTCCATGAACAGCTCTGCTCTCATCCACATTTCCAGGTCCTGGGCTCAGCTCTGCTTATCAATACACCAGGCAGCTGGCTCAAGGCTCCCTGGCCTACAGGTTACAGCTAGTATCAGATCAAATGACCTTCCCTGCCATCCATCTAGGCTGGACAGCTGGATGGTCCAGGGGCTTGGGCAGACCTAGATGTGGTGGGAGCTGAAGTTTATCCAGTTTGAGGAGGGGTCCTGTTTAAGAAAAATATGAAAGCAGCAAAATAAGGTATAAGGTGCACACTTATTTAGAAGGAGAAAAGAGATCATGACAGGCTAAACTTTTTAAAAGCTGACAACCAGAAATATCACAACATCCAGAAAAAAATATTTTTTTATTAATTTACTGTCTGTTGTAATTCTTTAATACTTTATTTCCCTTCCACTTTCTGGTTTCATACTCTTTGCTTTTCTCTATATATGATAATGATTTTATAATCTCATTTTCTATAAAGAGAATAGGTACTTCAGTCTTTTCTATGGCATGGTTGATGAAAAGTTGTTTTCTATCATTGGTCATTGAGAAAAGTTTCTTTTGGCTTAACGGCTTCTGATTGGTAATGCCATGTGTTGAATTTTTCGTCAAATTTTGGACAACTCTGTCATGTTTCTTTCCTGCATGAGCTGTAAGATTTCAGGACATTTCAAGTTTTCTTACAAAGTGACTAATCATAAGTGCATTTTGAACTGACCACTCTCATTAATCAGTTTGCCATCTATGGTCTCACTATAACTGTGTATTTTATGTTATCATCATCAATGTCAGTCTTTCCACGAATCTTCAAAAAACCCAGGTCTTTTGCCAGTGAATTCATAAGCTTCGCTTCCCTGCACTCGGCATTGCATCTCTGTCAGCTCCACCCTGCTTCCCGCGCGCCCCTGCAGAGGTCACCTAGTGCCCTCCCCTGCAAACCTCCTGCACACGAAGCTTTATCTCAGGGTGGGCTTCCAGAGAACCAACCCCAGACATTCCCCCTAGCTGAATCCCAAACATTCCCAGGCCACTCACCTCCCACAAAGGGATTTGTGATGGGGGAAAGAAAAGTCAGAAGGGAAAGAGCCAGTGGCACCCAATTGTATTTAAAATATCTTACCTTTGAAAGTGTTGCAGAAACAGAGACCTGTATCCTGCTGGATAGTTGGGTGGGTGGCGGGGGCGCCTGCAGCTACAATCCAGGTGAGGCGTTTGGGGGCAGGGCTGCAGCTCCACTGACAAGTGAGGCATTTGGGTTATAAGAACTCACTGGGCCATTTTTCAAAGGTCCTCCTCTACCAACAGAGATACTCAGAGTGGATTCAAGGAAAGAAAGTTTGAACCTAAAACATAGCCCCTGTCCTTTTACATAGCTTTCAATCCAGAAGAGGTGCCAACTGGAACGTTCAGCAGAATTAGGTCATAATGTACATGTGAGCAAAATACTCCTAAAGCTCAAAGGATGGAAGGGCAAGACTAGGAAGGAGATACTGGATGCTTCAAGGAAGGGGCAGCATGAGACTGTGACCCTAAAAGATAGGAATGTTTTAACAAATGGGGTAGGGGCATTTCCTCCAGCCTGACCCTGCCTCATCGCTGTCACCCAGTAGGCTTCTTGTCACTCAGAAGAAGCCTTGGTTCCCTTTCTGGGTAACTGACATTGTAGCGGACTCACTGAAGCCATAAATATTAAGAATTCTGGCAGAATGCATAAGGCCAAGCTTCATTTTCCCCTTGCAGGGCTTACAGGTGCAGTACATGTGTATGAAACATAAGAAATAGAATTTTTATACCTGTGAAAAGCTGCAAGAAAACATTTAAAATGACCTGAAGGATAGTGGGCATTAGGTCATAGTAGATACTGAGCTGTGAGGGCCCTTGGAGTGCTCCTCATCGTAGCCACTAGAGGCACAGTTGCCCTCTAGTACAAATCTCCTGACCTCTATTCCATTGTTTCCCCATCCCACCATGCTAAATCCCTGTGATAAAAGTATATAGAGAGGGTGGCGGCTGCGGGCAGGAAGAGTGAGGGTTCCTTTTTACTTTCTGGCCTGTTTTTGGGTGCAGAGGGTCAAGATGTCAGAGAAAAAACAGCAGGTAGACTTGGGTCTCCTGGAGGAGGACAAAGAGTTCAAGGAGTTCTCTGCCGAAGACTGGGCTGGTTTAGATGAAGATGAAGATGCCCATGTCTGGGGGGATAATTGGGATGATGACAATGTAGAGGATGATTTCTCCAATCAGTTACAAGCTGAATTAGAGAAACATGGTTATAAAATAGAGACCTCATAGCATCCAAAGTGTTGAAAAAACCTGAACTGTTTTCTAAAATCTAGAACTGAGAACTCAGGATGGGACACTTTAAAAAAAAATGTTTATTTTGTTTTCATCTTGGGCTTATTTTTGTTTTTGTAACAAAAAAATAAATGCTTTGACCTAAAAAAAAAAGTATATAGAGAATATTGAGAACCAAGATGGTGGCAGAGTAAGGAACTCCAAGAGTCAGTTCATCCTACAGGACATTTAGTAATCACCCAGAGCTATCTAAAGCACCTGTTTGGGGGACCCAGGAGACCAGAAGAGCATCCTGCAACATCCTTGAAAGAATAAAAGGAGGAGATTGCCTATCTGCTGTGAAGATTTGTGAGTAGAGCACTCCATGCTGCAGAGGTGGGTTTTCATTCTCCACTGGTGGCGCAAGCATCCTCAGGACCTATTCTGTGGTTGGAGTTGGAAGCTCCATTTCTCAAAAATGGTTGGGCACTGACTTCAGCAACTGATTATTAAATTTAGCTGGCTAAAGTATAATCCTAAGAACAGCTAAAGTTTGAACCAGTCCAAGTCAGAAAGAGGCCAGTAGCTGCCATTTTAACTCCATCCCCAGTTTGGGGGGAAGCAGGGCTGATTGAAAATTACAGTGGTGGTAAGAACTGGCTTCTTTCCACCCAGATCAGATTACAGCCCTAGCTTAGGCTCCAGCCCCACCTCCGGCAGAAAGGAATTTGGGGGGACCTGCACCAGCCTCTCCAGGCAACTGCAGGTGTTTTCAGCCTGTACAGACTGGATACTCAGACAACTGTAACTCTATCCCTACCCCCAATAGTATAAGAGGGAGCTGTATTTCTTCAGCCTCTTTGGGCAACCGTAGGCACTTTTGACCTGCAGGGACTGGTTTGCTGAGGGTCTGGGGCTCTACCCCACACCCCCAATGTAATAAGAGGAGGTTGGTGTTTCCTCAGCCTCTCTGAGCAACTGCAGGCACTTTGGGCCTACACGAACTGGACTATTGGGCACCCATGGCTCCACCCCCACACCTGAAAGGACAAGAGGGGTCAGTGTTTCCCCAGCCTCTCTAGGTAACAGCAGGTGCTTTCAGCCCATACAGACTGGTTTGTTGAGTGCCTTCTATTTCATCCCCCCGTCCCCCATAGAATAGGAGGGGGCTGGTGTTTCTTCAGCCACTTTGGGAAACTGCAGGCACTTTCTGCCCACACAGATTAGATTGTTGGGCACTCTGGAACGTCCATCCCCATCCCTGGCAGGGGAGGAGGGGTGCTGGAGCTACATTAGGCTACCTGGTCAATGGTGGTCAGTTTTGACATGCACAGCTTAGTTTGCTGCCCACACCTGCAGCTCTATCCCTGTCCAGGCAGGGGAGGAAAGGGCATGAAGCTTTATCAACCTCTCCAGGCAACTACAGATGATCTTGTCCTGCATGGCTTGGATTAGTTCACACAGCTGATGCTCCATCCCTACCCCTGGAAGAAGAGAATGGTGGGAGAGGCTTCATCAGTTCCTGGGACAACGTGGGCAGCTTCAGCCTCCACAGCTTACAGTAACAACTACATCCTTGGCTCCTACCACAAAACAAGCAAGGGAGAAAGGGCAAGAAACCCCTAAACTAAAGAGAGAAACTGCACCCAGAATAAATACATCTAGTAAGCCAGATGCCAAAACACCAACAAAAAATTAAAATCCATACCAAGAAACAGGAAGATATAGCCCAGTCAAAGGAACAAGTAAGCCTCCAGATGACATAAATGAGTTGAGACGACTAATCATAGATGTTTAAACAAATCTCCTTAATAAATTCAATGAGATGGCTAAAGAAATTAAGGATATTAAGAAGACACTAGGTGAGCACAAAGAAGAATTTGAAAGCATACATAGAAAAATAGCAGATCTTATGGGAATGAAAGGCACAATAAATGAAACAAAAAATACACTAGAGGGACATAACAGCAGATTTGAGGAGGCAGAAGAAAGGATCAGTGAGCTTGAAGACATGGCCCTCTGAAAGTGAACATACAAAAGAACAGATTAAGAAAAGAATGGGAAAAAATTGAACAGGATCTCATGAAATCAAATGATGGCAAGAGATGTGCAAATATATGTGTCATGGGTGACCCAGAAGGGGAAAGGGGCAGAAGGAATATTTGAAGAAATAATGGTAGAAAATTGCCCAACCCTATTGAAGGACATAGATATCCATGTCCAAGAAACACAGCATACTCCCATCCGAATAAATCCAAATAGACCAACTCCAAGACACATACTAATCAGAATGTTAAATGCCAAACACAAAAAGAGAATTCTGAGAGCACCGGGAGAAAAGCGATGCATTACATACAGGGAAATCCAATAAGATTAAGTGCTAATTACTCATCAGAAACCATGGAGGCAAGAAGGTAGTGGTATGATCTATTTAAAATACTGCAAAAGAAAAACTGCCAGCCAAGAATCTTATATCGGGCAAGATTGTCTCTCAAAAATGAAAGTGAGTTTAGAATATTTACAGATAAACAGAAACTCAAAGAGTTTGTAACCAAGAGACCAGCTTTTCAGGAAATTCTAAAGGGAGTGCTAAAGCCTGAAAAGAAAAGACAGGAGAGAAAGGCTTGGAAGAGAGTCCAGAAATGAAGATATTAGTAAAAGTAACTGCAAGTGTAAAAATAGTGGTGAAAACAAAATATGACAGATAAAACCCCAAGGTCAAAATTGGTGAAGTAAGACAGCCTTTACAGTAATATCATTGAATGATAATGGATTAAACTCCCCAATCAAAAGACACAGACTGGCAGAATGGGTAAGAAAATATGAGTCATCTATATGCTGTCTACAAGAGACTCACCTTAGACCCAAGGATACCAAAAGATTGAAAGTAAAAGGCTGGAAAAAGATATTCCATGCATGCAGTAACTAAAAAAATGCTGGAGTAGCTATACTTATAACAGTGAAATAAGACTTTAAAAGCAAAACTGTTAATAGAGACAAGGAAGGACATTATATATTAATAAAAGTGGCAATTCATCAGGAAGAAATAACAATCATAAGTGTATATGTATCCTAACTAGGATGCCCCAAATTACTTGAGGCAAACACTGGCAAAACTGAAGGGAGAAATAGATGTCTCTACAATAATAGTTGGAGACTTCAATACACCACTCTCAGCATTGGACAGAACATTTCAGCAGAGGATCAATAAAGAAACAGAGAGCTTGAACAATATGATAAATGGACTAAACCTAATAGACAACAAATACACAACTTACAAAAAACAGCAAAACAGCAGGATATACCTTCTTCTAAAGCGCTCATGGATGTTTCTCCAGGATAGACGATATGTTGGGTCACAAAGCAGATCTCAATAAATTCAACAAGATCAAAATTATACAAAGCACTTTCTCTGATCATAATGGATTAAAGTTGGAAATCAACAACTGGCAGAAAAAGGGAAAATTCACAAATATATGGAAATTAAACAACATACTCTTAAAAAAAATCAGTAGGTCAAAGAAGAAATTGTGAGAGAAATGAGTAACTATCTCAAGATGAATGAAAACAAGAACACAACATATCAGAACCTGTGAAATGTGGTGAAGGCAGTGCTGAGAGGGAAATTTATAGCCCTCAGTGCTTACACTAAAAAAGAAGAAAGATCTAAAATCAATGACTTAACTACACAGCTGGAGGAACTAGGAAAAGAATAGCAAACTATTCCCAAAGCAAGCAGAAGGAAAGAAATAACAAAGATCAGAGCACAAATAAATGAAATTTAGAACAAAAAACAATAGAGAGAATGAACAAAACCAAAAGTTGGTTCTTTGAGAAGATGAACAAAATCACCAAACTTAACTAAACTGACAAAGAAAAAAAGAGAGCAGATGCAAATAAATAAAATAAAAAATGAAAATGGAGACATTACTACTGACCTCATAGAAATAAAAGAGATCACAATAGGATACTATGAAAAACTGTACACCAAAAACTTAGACAATGTAGACAAAGTGGAAAAATCCTTTGGAATGTCCAAACTACCTACACTGACCCTAGAAGAAATGGAAGACCTCAATAAACCAATCTCAAGTAAAGAGATTGAAAAAGTCATCAAACAACTCCCCAAAATGAAAAGCCCAGGCCCAGATGGTTTCACTGTTGAGTTCTACCAAGCGTTCAAAGAAGATTTAATACCAATCTCACTCAAACTCTTCCAAAAAATTGAACAAGAAGGAATACTACCAAACTCATTCTATGAAGCCAATATCACTCTAATTCCAAAGCCAGATAAAGATATTACAAAAAAAGAAAATTACAGACTCATTTCCCTAATGAAGATGGATGCAAAAATCCTCACAAAATACTTGCTAGTCAAATCCAACAACACATTAAAAGAATTATTCATCATGATCAAGTGTATTTTATACCAGGCGTGCAAGGGATCAACACAAGAAAATCAATCCAAGCATTAAACCACATCAATAAATCAAAGAAGAAAAATCACATGATCCTATCAATTGATGCAGAAAATACATTTGACAAAACACAGCATCCTTTCTTGATAAAAACACTACAAAAGATAGGAATTGAAGGAACCTTTCTCAACATGATAAAGGCCATATATGAAAAACCCACAGCTAACATTGTACTCAATGGTGAAAGACTGAAAGCTTTCCCGTTGAGATCAGATTAAGACAAGGATGCCCTCCCTCTATCACCACTGGTTGTTCAATATAGTGCTAGAGGTTCTAACTAGTGCAATCAGGCAAGAAAAAGAAATAAAAGCCCTCCAAATTGGAAAGGAAGAAGTAAACTTTTACTATTCACAGATGATATGATCCTATATTTAGAAAATCCTGAAAAATCTACAACAAAGTTGCTAGAGCTAATAAACGATTTCAGCAGAGTGGAAGGATACAAGATTAACATGCAAAAATCAGTAGTGTTTCTATACACTAGTAATGTACAATCTGAGGTGGAAGTAAGAAAAAAATTCCACTTAAAATAGTGACTAAAAGAATCAAATATTTAGGAATAATCCTAACCAAAGATGTAAAGCACCATTCTGTATTCATGGATTGGAAGACTAAACATCATTAAGATGTCAATTCCACTCAAATTGATATACAGATTCAAAGCAATCCCAATAAAATTTCCACCAGCATTTTTTTAAAGATATGGAAAACACAATTATCGAATTTATTTGGAAGGGTAAGGCACCCTGAATAGCCAGAAACATCTTAAAAAGGAAGAACAAAATTGGAGGACTCTCACTTCCGGACTTTAAATCATATTACCTAGCTACAGTGGTAAAAACAGCATGGTACTGGCATAAAGATAGAAACACAGACCAACAGAACTGAGTTGATGGTTCAGAAACCGATTCTCACAACTACGGTCAAGTGATTTTTTACAAGGCTGTCAACCCCACCCAGCTGGGACAAAACATTCTATTCAACAAATGGTGCTGGGAGAACTGGACATCCATATTCAAAAGAAAGAAAGAAGAACTCTATCTCACACCTTACACAAAAATTAACTCAAAATGTATCAAAGATCTAAATATTAAAGCTAGAACCATAAAGCTCCTAAAAGAAAATGTAAGGAAACATGGAGGTGGTAGATTTTTAAACCTTACACCAAAAGCACGAGCAATGAAAGGAAACACGGATAAACTTAAACACTTCTGTAATTCAAAGGACTTCATCAAGAAGGTGAAAAGGCAACCTACTCAATGGGAGAAAATATTTGGAAATCACATATCAGGTAAGGGTTTGATTTCCATTCTATATAAAGAGATCATACAACTCAACAATAAAAGAGCAAGCAATCCAATTTAAAAATGGGCAAAAGACTTACATAGACATTTCTCCAATGAGGAAATACAAATCACTAAAAAAGCACATGAAAAAATGTTCAATATCATTAGTGATTAGGGAAATGCAAATCAAAACGACAATGAGATATCACACACTGCATAGAACGGCCATTATTAAAACAACAACAACAAAAAAAAACAGAAACCATAAGTGCTGGAGAGGGAAGCGGGTGTGGCTCAATGGATAGAGCTCCCGTCTACCATATGGGAGGCCCTGGGTTCGCTTCCCGGGGCCTCCTTGTGAGGGCAGGCCAGCCGGCCTGCGCGGCGCAGTGGGCTGATGCAGCAAGACCTCACAGCAGGAAGCGGGTGTGGCTCAATCGATAGAGCCCCCGTTTACCATGCGGGAGGCCCCGGGTTCGCTTCCCGGGGCCTCCTTGTGAGAGCAGGCCGGCTGCGCAGTGCGGTGGGCTGATGCAGCAGGACCTCACAGCAAGGGGGAGATAAGCAGACATGGAAGAAACACACAGTGAATGGACACAGTAAAACACAAGCAGCAAGGGGGGAATAAATAAATAAATAAATAAATCTTAAAAAAAAATTAAAAAAATAAAAAAAATAAGTGCTGGAGAGGATGTGGAGAAATAAGAGCACTCCTTTACTGTTGGTGGGAATGCAAAATGGTGCAGCCTCTGTGGAAGACAGTTTGGCAGTTCCTCAGGAAGCTATATATAGAACTTCCATATGATCCGGCAATTTCTCTACTAGGAATATATCCAGAAGAACTGAAAACTGTGACACGAACAGACATTTGCACACTGGTGTTCATAATGGCATTATTCAAAATTGCCAAAAGATGGAGACAACCCAAGTGTCCATCAACTGATGAATGGATAAACAAAATGTGGTATATACATACAATGGAATACTATGCTGCTGCCGTAAGAAGAAATGAAATTGGGACACATATGATAACATGGATGAACCCTGAAGACATTATGCTAAGTGAAATAAGCCAGACCCAAAAGGACAAATATTGCGTGGTCTCACTAATATGAACTAAATACGAAGAATAAAAGCATGGAGCTAAAACCTAGAGCATAGGTTATTAGGAGATAAGAGGAGGCCTGAGTAGGAGTACTGATGCTTAATGTACGTAGAAATTTTAATAAACATGACTGTAAAACTGTGGAAGTGGATAGAGTTGATGGTAACACATTATAGTGAGTAGCAGCTGGTTTATAAATGGGATTGAGGCTGAAATGGGTAGTCTAGGGATGTAAATGTCAACTGAAAGAAAGCTAGAGACTAACAGTGAACCCAGAGGTGGATGAGAATTGTGGTTAATAGTAAGAATGTCCTTCTATGAACTTGAACAAATGTACATTACTATTGCAAGCTGGTAAGAATGTGGAGAAGCATGAGAAAAATACAATTAATGTAACCTATGGACTTTAGTCAACAGCATTACTGTAATATTCTTGCATCAATGCCAATGATGTATTGTATCAATAATTGGGGGTTATGGAAAAATATACCAAATGTACACTTTACGTCATAGTTAGTGGTAATAGTCTGATGATATTATCTCATAATTTGTAACAAATGTTCCGCAACAATGTAGTATATTGGTGGAGGGATGTTGTATGGGAATTCCACACATGTGCATGATTGTTTTGTAAGTTCACAACTTTAATAAAAATACAATTTTTAAAAAGTATCTAGAGAAAGCCCTGGGGACCCCACAGAACCAAAAAACCTATGCCTTCCTGAGTTTCTGCTTTATCTTTTGAAATTGGAAATCCCAACCAAGGCAGCTGATCCAGCCAATCAAGCTTTAGTTATCTTTGACCCAATACAAAATAAAGCCCACCTGCCCTAAACCCACCCCTATATGATTGACAAACCCTTGTTCAATCAATAGGAGTCAAGTTAACTTCCTTTTAATGCCTATTAAAACCCTTTGCCATCCCTAGAACCCTAAAGCTACTTCCATTCTGGCTTCCTTGGAGGGAACACAACTATTGTATTTCGAATAAAATGCAAGTCTGCAGACTTGACTTCAATTTGTTCTTCATGCCTGAAATATGATATAATTGCTTTCACTGATAAAGATTAACCAGAGGAGAAATAAGTTTTGAGTTTAATTTACCCTTATCTGATTACATAGTCAAGCAATGTGGCAGGTGAATCCACACAAGGGCTTTTTTTGTTTCTTTTAAACTAAGGTAGAAAATCTATCAACTCTTTCAAACCACTGTATTTGAACTGTCCTCATATAAAACAATAATTCTAATACACTGAAAACAGAACTTTAATGCTCTGTTCATATCACTTAGTTGGGCTAAGATATAAATATTTTTAATACATTGCTCAATTGCTTGACTAAGCTAATTGGCTGGACTTTAGATTTTCACATCAGCAATATTAATTTCACTGTTGGACCAGGACAGGGGTAGCTGAGGTGGGAATGCAGGGAGATGCCAGAACAACTGGTCGACATGTAGGAGCATAGACACCAAAATTGCCCCTTTGCCAAGGGCACCACTAACAGTAGGTCTCTTGACTCTATTTTTTTTTTATAAGTCAACTTTATTGATACATATTAAGAAAACATAAATCCACCCAAAGTGTACAATCAGTGGTATTTAGAATAATAACATAGTTGTGCATACATCACTCTGATCATTTTTGGAGCATTTTCATTATTCCAGTAATAATCATCATACTGAAAAACAAATAACCATGCACAAATCTCATCACCTCTCAATTTCTCTGTGCTTCCCCTGCTGTACATAGCTGCAATTCTGTTACCTTCTTTCTAGTTTATTTGTATTTATATTTTGTAAAAACAGTCTTATATTCACATCATCACACATATTCATATATTTCATGAGGTTTCACTATGTTATACAGTCCCATGTAAAAATCTCTGACTTTTTAATAGTGGCCAATCTAATAGGTGTAAAATGATATCTCATTGTAGTTTTGATTTTCATTTCCCAAATTACCTGTGATGTTGAACATTTTTTGTGTGTGTGCTTCTTCGCTATACATATTTCTTCCTTGGACAATTGTCTTTTCAAGTTTTTGCCCATTTATTAACCAGATAGTTTATCTTTTTATTGTTGAGTTATATTATTGCTTTATATATCATGGATATATATTATATTTATATATATATTAAACCTTTATTGGATATGTGGTTGCCAAATATTTAAGCCCATTGAGGGAAGCGGGTGTGGCTCAGTGGATAGAGCCCCCGTTTACCATATGGGAGGCCCGGGTTCGCGCCCCGAGGCCTCCTTGTGAGGGCACGCTGGCCTGAGCGGTGAGGTGGGCTGATGCAGCAACCTCACGGCAGGAAGTGGGTGTGGCGCAATGGATAGAGCACCCGTTTACCATATGAGAGGCC
>JAQZBX010043963.1:8966-21605 GCA_029593785.1 Cabassous unicinctus
ACACACACACACACACACACACACACACACACACGGCTTTCTGAAGAAGCTTACTCAGCCCCCTTCCTCTCCTCTCCCCTTACCTCCTCCAAGCTTGCCTCTCTTCCTCCTCCTGGCCAATGAAAGCTCAAGATTTCCAGGGTTTCCCATCTCCCATGCCCCAATCCCCTCCCCACATCCTCAAGCTAACCCATGTCCCTCCCCCACCCCACCCCCGCCATTCCCTTGTGCGGGACTGCACATCTGGTTCCAGTTGTGGTGGGTCTGTTCAAGGGTAGGCCTGGAGATTTCTCATAAAACTGAATAATACCAGCGGCGGAGCCTGGTGGAGCTGGGGGAAGGGAGGGCAGGAGGCTGAAGGGCTGGAGGAGGGACAGAAGAAGACAGCAAGGAGGTGAGGAGAGACAGAACCAAGAAAGGAGAAGGCAGTGCCTGGCATCTAATAAGCATTCAATGGATGCCTGTTAAATGAAGACAGAAGCTGGACAAGCAAATGGCAGGAAAGCCAGGAGGAGACAGCCTGGGACAAAGAGGGGTCAGAAACAGAAGCCCAGAAAGAGGACGGAGCCAGAGCCGGGGGTGGTGGGAGCAATGGACTCAGTGAGGGGAGCAGGGAAACATGAGCTGTGTGTGCTGGGGCAGGTGCCGAATTCGGCCCTTCCATTGGAAGAGGAGAGGACATGACAGAAAGGGGGACAAAGGGACACAGAAACACAGAGAAGCAAGGGCAAGAATAAAGCCGAGACAAAGATGGCCAAGGCCCAGGAGTGTCCAATCCAGTTGACCCTGGTCCCTCGGCCCTACTTAGCTCCCCTCGGTGGTCTGTGAGGATGGTGCCATGGATCCCTCAGTCCTGGAGACCAGGTAGGCAGGGGCAGGGAGGGTAACCCTGAGCTGCTCCTCGTTTGTTCCTTCATTTCATTCTAATCAATATGTAAGAGCCTACCTGTGCCAAACCTTTCCTGTGCTTCCCCAAGTCGGCCTCCCCCCATTAAAACTGGAGGATGGAGACGATTCTTATCCCAGTCTTAGAGATGGGCTCAGAGCAGGTAAGAGATTTTGCCAAAATCACAGAGCTGCCGATGAAAGAGACAGAATTTGAATCCACGTCTTGCAACTCAAGCCTTGCACTTTTTGTCACCATGTGACACAGCTGGGAATTCTGGGTCCCAGCCCTCCCTCTGGAAGGTATGACGTCACCATGACCCCCACTCTCCCGAGGCCAGATTCTCACATTCTCACAGCTCCAAGCTGAACTGGCTTAAGAGTGTTCGGGCCACGAACACGCAGCAGGGAGGGGTCAACTTTCCAAGCCTTCCCATGACCGAGCTTGGGAGGTGGGGGAGGACTGGTCTCCAGGGTAGTTGCTGGAGTTGCCCCCTGCAGCACCCTTGACCCCCACTCTCTTCTAGGCTGAACATCACAGAGAGGAAGGGGCCACATCCCCAGATCCCAAGGGGAGGGGCTGCTTGGGCACAGCAGCTGCTCTGGGCCTCAGAATCCTGCTGGGCCCAACACACAGCTGGCTGGGAGCTGGCCCTGGCAGCCACCCTAGCCATTCGGTCAGTGCCTGCACATTTAGAAGGCATCTTCCCCCTCTGGCCACACCTCCTGCAGCCAGATATGAGTTTGAACTGACACTTCCATCTCAGGGTCACCCCCCGCATCTTCCACACTAGGGCTCCCTCCAGAGCCGACCCCAGACCACACCCTGCTGCCCCGGAGAGCCTCTCTCTCTCCCTCACTTCCTTTCTGATGCTGGCTCCACAGTCCAGGTCTCTGGCGGCTTCCACTGCTATTTGTCATCCTTAAAACTCAGGCCAGACTGAGGGGGGAGCAAGGCACACCCTCCTCACCACCGCATCCCTATTTGCATCTCATTTGCATGCGTTCCCAGCATCTCCCAAAGTGCAGACCCTTTGCCACATACTCCCCCAAGGAGAGAGAAATGCCGGGTCTTCCACTTACCAGCTTCCTACTCTCAGAACTGTCCTGTACTCCAACGGCAGAGGACTGGAAGGGCTGGGGAAGGATGGGGAAACAGCCTGCCAACTGCTTGTCCCCAAAACACATGCTGGCAGCCCTCCCTCCTCTGACCCTGACGGTTTCCAGCCAGGAGAGGGCCTTGGATCCAGCACAAAGAGCCTCAGATTGGGTGTCAGGGCCTCAGGTTCCAGCCCCGAGTACATCTCAGTCCCTCTTGGCTTCAGTCTCCTTATCTGATGGCCTCCAAGGTCCCCTGGAAATTCCTAGGAGCACATTTTTAGGCAGATGTTGAGCCTTGGCAGAAAGTCACTGTCAGTGCCAGTTCACTGCACACAAAGCCCTCATCTCCCACGAGAAGCCAAGTTTAAAGCTGGAAGGAACCTTGGGATTCAGCTGCCTCCAGCACAGGCTTCCCCTGGAGCCTACCCCTGGGATGGTGACCTGGCTTCAGCCTGAATCCTTCCAGGGAGCCCAGGACCCCTCCCTCCTGTGGCCACAGTCACCATTCTAACCCCTTCATTATAAGGTTCCTAGGCTGGACCACCAGGGGAATCCCCCAGACCTAGATTCTCTGGATTTCAGAAAGGTGTTGGCAGGAGCTGGGATGAAATTCTTGGAGACAGGCTAGAAAGCTGAGTGGATTCCCAGCCAGCAAGCACAGGGGCGTTGATTAATAGATCAATGTCAGCCTCTTGACTTGCCAAAGGGCTCCGTCCTCTGCCCCGGCTTGTTCAACATGCTTATCAGTAACGTAGATGAAGACTTAGAAGGAAGGCTTACCAAGTATAGATGGGGAATAAAAGCAGAAGGAAGAGCTAAGATGCTGAATGGAATTGAAATGCAAAACTAACTTTTTAAATGGGCCAGAATTAGCAAGGGAATATTTCTCTTAAGATAAAATGAAGTCCTGAACCAGGGATCAAATTATCAAAAACCCAAACTAAAGGTTCATGCAGAGAAAGATCTAGGATTTAGTGAAAATGGAAATACAGTTCAGCTGACCATAGTATATGACTGCCCCTAAAAAGCACATGCACTTTTGATTGCATTAAAAGAGATACAGAATCTGGACCAAAGGAGGTGATAGCTCCACCCTATTCCATGCTTCTTGGACACCATCAGAAAGGCTGGGTTCTTTTCTGGGACTCTGTAAACCAAAGAGCATCCAGAGGAGTACAGTGGGAAGTATTCAATAAATATTTGTTGAATGAAAGCACAAAGAAAGATTAAAGAAATTGGGCCTCTTTATTTTTAATTTCAGATGATAAAGAAAGGATGCATCAACAAATACTTGAAGAATTGTCTTGGGAAAGAGAGAGCAGGGGACAGGACCACATCAATGAGTGGGATGAGGTATGTGGGGGGGGGACAGAAATTCTAGGTCCTTATAACAATCAAAGTTGTGCAATGGACCTCTTAAAGTCTTACAGGGTTCTTAGAACAGGGGCCAAGTGTCGTCTACCTGGCCTATTATGGAAGTCTGCAGAGAACCTTCAGAGTTCCTTCTAGTACAAGGATCTCTTCTACAAAGCTCAAGTGCCACCTCCTCCAAAGAGCCTTCTTAGCAAGCCTTCTCCCTACAAGTTAGGAACCCAGGCCTCACGCCCCCAGCTCCCAGGACAAACTCTGTCCCTTCACCTGTGAATTCCTAAAGACCGAGACCATTTCCCATTCATCAGGGGATGGGACAGCATCCTCACAGGGCCAGGCCTGTGGGTGCTGATCAGTGAGGTGTACGCTGGCCACAGCAGAGAGCAGGCCTTCAGCCGTGCCCGCTGCTGGGGAGGCAAGGAGGCCAGGCTGGTGGCTGAACATGTGGCTCACACATGCTGGACCCAAGTGGGTTGGTCCGCTGGCCTCCCCCACAGCCCTTCCCCCTTCTACTGCCCAGTAGCCCATGGGGACTGGCCCCGGCTGGGCAACCACGCCCAAAGGCCAGAGCTGCCCACCGGCCCAGGTTCCTCCAAGCTGCTGGTCCCTTGCTCTTCCTCTCCTCTTCCCCTCCCTCTCTCTCATCACCAACATTGCCTTCCTCCTCCTCGTCACTCGCCCCTGCCTCCACCTCCACCTCCCTTTTCCTCGCCCCTTCAACCTACCCCTCATCCACCCACACCCTCACTGTTGCCAGTCCTTCACATCTAACCCTGCCCCTCCAGGGGCTACTGCGACTGTTTCCCCTTGCCCGGGCTCCATGGGAACGAGCTGCCAAAATTTCCATCCTCAGCCCACCCTCACTCTATCCCCATGTTTTAAAATTCCGTAGAGGGGGAAGACTTCCCTCCTGAGGACTTTGGCTGCACTCCTATGGGTAATAACAACTGCTCTGCTCCACTGTAAAAGGAGGTGCTTTTCCTCCTGGGCTCCAAGAATCAGAGAAGCCTGGCCCCGCGCTACAAGGCACAGGAGGGAAGGGAGCGGGCTCCCCACTCACTGGCTGTGTGGCCTTGGGCAGGTCACTTAACCCTTCTGAGCCTGGAGCCCATGGTCTGGCACAGAGCAGCACTAACATTAGATCCCCCTCCTTCAAAGAAGCCACCACCCACTCCCACCCCAGAGCCACGATCACCTCTCCCTCCCGTATATCCCTTTGGCCCTGAATGGGACTGGCTCTGATGTATGGAGTGCTTTCTACGTGCCAGGCACTCTCCTTAGAGTCTTGTGGGTATTCACTCATTGCGATCCTCCCAGCAACCCTACAAGTACTGGCCACTGTTAATCCCATTTCAGCCACAGGAAACTGGAGCTCAGAGGCATCAGCTGTGACCACTACTCCTCTCGTAACTGAGCCAGCATCATCAAGCGCAGGGACCTGGGGGCTTTGCTAGTCAACGTCCTGCACAAGGAAGACGCTCCTCACCCCTGACAGATGCGCAGCCAGCCTCTGCCGCACACCGAGCTCTCAGCCCACTGCCAGGCCCAGGCTTCACACTGGCCCTCAGGAGAGGAGGCACCAGCCGGCCCCATCTGAGGATGCAGGAACCTCAGCTCCCGAGGTCTCGTGTGTCTCTGTTCACTTAACCCTGAGGAAGGAAAGAGCAGCTTGGGTCCCTGCGTGGTGACAGAAGCTAAGCAGCTTGGGATCCGCAGGACCTGGATAAACGACGCTTGGGCTCCAGGCAACATGGCCCTGTCCTCTCCAGGGCGACCAGAACAAGGGGCCAGAACGGGAAGCTTGGTCAGGGTGAGCGGCAACAGCTGGAGCCCCTCCCTCTGGGTGCTCTTCACCAGGGACCCCAGGGGTGACTGTTTTCCTAGGAACATTGTGTTCAGGCTGTAAATCTTGGCTCAAGCAGCCTACCCTGGCAGATCTCCAGCTGTCTGTTTAATAATGGACAGCCAACTGGCCATTAACCGCAGATTAAAAAAAAAAGTTTGGTAGTTCTTTTTGTTGTTGTTAGTTGTTTTGTTTTGTTTTTTCCAGGTAGTTGGTTGTGAGTGTGAAAAACAAGTCTTCTCTGGCTGGCATCCAGGACAATCCTGGCAGATCCCACCTGCCTCTGCCCTCCCCACCCCACCATGCCCTGGTGCCAAAGTGCCCACTCCCAGCTCCACGCTCCTGGTGGCACCCTGGACCAGCTACCCTGGAGGGAACCAGCCGTCCTGGCACCTGGGAGGTCTGGGAGGCCTAAGAGGGCTGAGGGAGAGGATGTGGGCTGTGCTGGCAGGGGCAGAGGGAGGGCAGGTGGGAGCCCAGTGCACATGGGCCCAGTGCTTCCTAGGAATTCCACTCCTGCCTGGCTGGAGTCAGGAGCAGGAAGCAGCCCAACCAGGTTGGAGGCGTGAAGGCCAGAGCTGGTGGCCAGCTCTCCTGCCCTGTGTGGGTCCCTCTCCTGGGCTTCGCTTCTGCCTTGGCCTCCGTTTTCCATTCTGAGGGCCAAAATTCAGGGCAGGATCAGGGCAATCCAAAAGCAGATGCCTCAGAGGAGAGGTGTAGGGGAGGGAGGAAAAAGCCAATCCTGGAAGAAGATGCGTGGTGAACAGATCCAGCAGCTGGTCCTGGCAAGGTCTGCCAGACACTCCTTAGCTCTCCAGCCGGGCAGGCCTTGCCGGGTGCCGGCCAGAGCTGCCAGGAGCAGGGTGCTGGGTCCATAATTATGGCTCTGCCTATCCCCTGGTGACCTTGTGCCTTCTCATACCCTCTCTGTTGCTATGCCACAAGAGGGGTGAGCTGGGCATCCCAGCCAGAAGGGGAAGCCAAGACCTGGTGCAAAGCAGCCAAACGGGTCCCTGACCATGCTGACAGCGATGAGGACGCCACGTTATCAATCACTGAGCTCTCACGAGGCCCTGGGCGCTGTATTTTACTTCTTTCTCTCAGTGACTCTACAAGGAAGGTACTGTTGCTATCCCCATCCTACCGATGAGCAAATGAGGCTTGGAGAGGTGGAGCCACATGAGGCCGCACGGCTAGTGAGTGATGGAGGCAGGACGTGGCCTCGGCCATCTGTCTGAGGGCTCTTAACCAAGCTGCCTTAGAGACTCCGGGCGAGGGGAGGGGCCCAGACCCCAGGGCCACGAGTCCCAGTGGCCCCTCCTGTCGTCCCCTCCTCCCCCAGCCAGCCTCCCAGAGGCTCCTCTCACCACGGCCTCCCCTCAGTCCTCTACTTCCCTCCTAAGCCCCCGGGAGCACACACTGACACATCCGCACACTCATGCACACTCACACACTCATACACACATGTGCACACATGCATACACACACTCACACAAGCACACTCAAACTCTGTATTACACACACACAGGCACAGGCACACATGCACACTGTTTGCACACACACTCCCATGCACAAAGGTCCCCACAGGGCCACACTGACACGCACCCCTGCAGCCACACTGACACACATACTCCCAGACACATACACATAGACATGCACACTCACACACATACACTGCTCAATAGACACACTCCCATGCATGCACACTCACACACACACTCACACACAGGCACACTTGTGAGCTCCAGGCACGGGAGGTTCGGCCCAGGTCGCCGCAGGCTGTCTGGGCAGGCAGAGATGGACAGGTGGCTGCCCTGCCACCCGGTGGTTACCGCAAAGGAGAGAAGGCTGCTGGCTAATAATACCGTAGCACATTCCTGGGCCAAGATAAGTGGCCCCAAGCATCCTCGGCACGCTCCGGACTCGGAGTCTCACCCCCATGGATTCCACCCCCCACCCCCCGCAGCACCGTCCTGGAGGAGCCGCAGAGGCCGGCGCCGCCAACACGACGCCTTGGCCAGGGGCCTGAGGCTCTCCCTCCTAATCCACATGTTCCTCTCCAGGGACCCCAGGACTGCCACGGGCCTCAGCTTCCCCTCAGAGAATCCACACAGGGAAGGAGAGAGAGGTCTGTAGGTGTCCCAGGTCTGCCCCTTCATTCCCCCAACCCAGGAAACACACACGCTGGGCCCCCTCCCGCACTGAGTGTAGGCCACCCAGCAGCGCCCGGGGCCACAGGGACCTAAGGAGCCCTCCTGCCAGGGGGGCATTTCACACCTTAGCTCATCTTGTCCTCGCCGCAGCCCACAGCACTGGGCTGGCCCCGGCTTGACCAGGAGGGCACTGGGATTCACTGAGGCCACGGCTAGGAAGGAAGAGTCCCTGAATTTGAACCCAGGTCTTCCAACACCTAAGCCAGGACTCTTTCCACAACCTCAAAACAATCCTCCCTCCTGGCCTACTCTTAGAATCACATATTTTCAGCGCCACCGGATAGATCTAGGACAGTGCCCTTCTCAGGAAAAAAAATAACTTGTGTTCATTAAAAGCTCAGAACCAAGGGCCAGCCCGTGGCTCTCAGTCACACACACGCGTGCACATACACACACACACACACACACACACACGGGAGATACCCCCACACAGCTGGCAGGCATTTGGAGCTGTTCTTGGGCATCTGCGGCTACCTCGAGGGCGAAGCGGTCTCCCTGGAACAGGGGACAGGAAGAAGCAAGCCCTCCAGGCCACTGAGTCACAGAGGGTTTCGGAAAATACTCGGAGGCTGGGTGTGGGGGGGAAGGGGCTCCCCCAGCCACGGGGGCAAGAGGCAAAGGGCTGGGGCTTGGGCAGCAGGGCAGGACCCTGAGGATGCTGTGAACGTGTGGTGTCCCAAGGGAAGGGAGAAGTAACAGGGACCCAGAGTGAAAAGTCAACCAGGAGAGAGGAAGAAAGAAGTAAAGACAAGGAGGCGGAACCTGAGATACCGAACTGAACGAGGGGGCAGGGAGAGAATAAGACGTGGTCCCACAGAAAGGCAAGGAGCTGGAAAGTTCTGTTGGGTCTTGGAGACCCCAGGCAGCCTCCACTTCAGGCTCTTCCTCTCCCCGAAGCCCAACCAATGTCCTAGGGCTGCATTTCTAGAGCCTGTGCACGTGCACGCACACACACACCTAAATCCCAAGTGTCCCTCTCGAGAGGTCAAGAGCTGTGGTCATTTCTCCAGCGAGAACACTGAGGCCAGAGAAGGGCTGTAGCTTCTGCAAAGGTGCCAGGATCTCAGGGAGAAAGCTGGCGAGAGGATCCAACACTCCTTGCTCTCAACGTCCCAGAAGGCAACCACGCCAACCAGCAGAGCTGAGGCGTGGGACCTTGTAAGAAAGGGAGGAGAGGAAGAGAGCAGAACCGCGGACCCTGGGGCGTGACTTTCCCAGCCCCAAGGAGCCAGGCACAGAGAGGGTCAGAGTGGCGCCCCAAGCTCGAGACCAGCCGGCCAGGCTGAGGGAGGGCAGGACCTTGGCTGGCAATGAAAGCAGGGGGCACGGAGGCACAGGGGAGTGGGGCCGGCATGGGGACAGCAGCTGAAAGAGGGGAGTGTGTTCCCATGAGGCCTTGGTCACCCGGGGGCCAGGCCCCCCCAGTCAGGCAGCGGTGCTTCCCAGAGCCACGTGACCCCACGGCCAGCCCCGCTGGGCCCAGCCCTGAGCAAGCCAGGCGGCCTTACATGGACATCTCAAGGACACAATATTTATCAGATGAGGCATCGAGGGAGTCAGCTGCGTAAGCTTCTCCCTCCCCACCCAGCTTCATCCCAAGGTGCCGGTCTCCTCCCGCTGTCCATCTGCACCCAGGCCCTTTCAGAGTCCCTCTCCCTCCTGGGGTTAGGGAAGGGGACAGAGGTGGGATAGGAAGGCCACAGCCAGGGAGAGGAGGAAGGCCAAGGCCAGGGAGAGGAGGGAGGCCGGGGGAGGGGAGAGGACCGGACACAGGGCTCCTGATCCTGCATCCAGCTGGACAGAGACTTCGGTCCCGAGCCTGGAGGGAAAGGTGGAGGGGGAGGAGGATAGAAAAGTACAAAATAAGGACCCACGGGAAAATGTGATCACCTGTCATCAATTGATTGGTAAGAAGACAGGTAATTTCTGTGTTGATTATAGAAATTGAAATAGAGCACAGTTTCAAAGTTCATCTGCCTGATTCAAGCAAACCAACTGAAACAAGACATTTTTGAGATCATCAGGAAAAATTGAACACAGACTGGGTGTTAGATGACCTGAAGAAATTGTTATTTATCCTCTCATCAATTGTAACAGGGAAGCGGGTGTGGCTCAACTGATGGAGCTCCCATTTACCATATGGGAGGCCCCAGGTTCGCTTCCTGGGGCCTCCTTGTGAGGGCAGGCCGGCCCGCGCGGCGCGGTGGGCTGATGCAGCAAGACCTCACAGCAAGGGGGAGATAAGCAGACACAGAAAACACACAGCAAATGGACACAGCAAGCACAAGCAGCAAGGGGGGATAAATAAATAAATAAATCTTAAAAAAAAAAAAAAAAAATTGTAACAAAGGTACCACACTAAGACAAAGTGGTAAAAATGGGGGCACGTATATGGGAATTCTGTGTTTTCTGCATGATCTTTCTGTAAAGTTACAACTTCTCTCAAAAAGAAAAATTCTGTTAATTGTGTTGACTGTGTTAATGGAATTATAGTAATGTTAAAATAAAAAGTCCTTATCTGTTAGCGGTACATACTAAAGTATTTACAGTGAAATGATATCACGTCTGGGATTTGCTTTAAAAATACTCCAGCAAAAAAAAGAGGAGGTGGGGGTGGGGGGGAGAGACGAAACAAAAACAGCAAAGAGTTGCTGGTTGTTGAAGCTGGGGGATGAGTCCAAGGGAGTTCATGATACTATTCTCTCTAGTTCTGTATGTCTTACACAATAAAAAATAAAAATATAAAAATAGATGGGGTAAAAGTTATCTGATCTTTTGTTTCCTGGCGTGTAGTGAGATGATTTTAGTTGGAAACATGGCTCGACATTTTTATTTTAATATTTATTTATTTAGATAATGTTTGCTTATTTAATATTTAATTAAGTATTTATGTGTTGAGAAAAAAATTTAAGCATGTAATTGTAAATCAAACCCATAAATTCTATTGCTTAGAATGAGTAAAAGGTTTAGAAAGTGAGCTGCTTCTTTAAAAAGCAGTAAGCAATAGTGTAGGGTGGCGTTAAGTGGAAATGGTAAGAAATGGAAAGGGGAACAAGACTGACAGCAGTTTGGACAACGGCCCCTGCCCAGACCCCCACTGGGAATGATTCATCCTCTGCCCAAACCCTGACCGGCATCCTGGCCATGCAGGTATGTGGCTGTGCCTGAGACATCAGGTTTGGAGGATGGACCAGGCTGGCAGTGGGCGGGTACCTGAGATGGTGCGTGATGACGGTGATGCTAATAACCACAGCGGCCCTTTACCAAGGGCGGCTCTGAGCTGGCTGTTTACTTCCCATGATCTCCAGCCCCCACTACAGCCCTCTAATGTAGATATCATCAGGCCATTTCATAGATGGGGAAACTACGACTCAGAGAGGATACGTAACTTTCTCAAGGTCCCAAGGCCAATGGGTGGCAGAGCCAGGATTTGAACCCACATCTCTCTGACCCCTAAGCCTGAACTGGTTGACTCATCCAGTCCAGCAGGAGACTGGGGCCCAGCAGAGAGCTAAAGCAATGAAAGAGAAGGAAACCCAAGAATGATATGGTCTGAGAAAAAAGGAAGGAAAGGAAGGCAAGGAGGGCCTGGGCTGCATAATAGATTTGGGGTGCTTAGAGAGTTATTCCACGGAGCATAGCAGAAAGGGTGAGACTGCAGCAAGTTGAATGGAGGTTAGACTGCTAGGGGAACTGGATGGTAGAAATGGAAGCCTGTGAACCTTGATCAAATTTCAGAACATCACACTTCTGTGCTTTGGGCTGGAATTACACCAATTCATGCCTCTTGGAAGCTCTAGTTGGCAATCAAAATGTGTTTGATTAATAAAAATGTAGAAATGAGTAAAATTTCTCAAAATGTGAAGCTCACGGGGGAAGCATTGATGAAAGGATCCTTTTATTGTCTATGCAGAACCTGAAATAAGCCTGAAAACAAAGGGGTTAGGGTGGTGCCTTGGAAAGGGGTGCCTGCTTGCACAGGTTTCTAACTTTACAACTCCAGGAAACTGGGAAAGGAATGAATAAGGGACACAAGCCTTCAATTACAAAGTTCTCAGCCCCATCCATCTCTCCTGGCAGCCGAGCCGTCCCAGTGAGGCCCAGGCCCAAGAGCAAGTCTTGCCTCCCATTCTTCCATCTCCTTTCTTAGGTTGGGGTCTTGTGTCCAGAAAGAGGGAGGCTGATGGGAATCTGGTGCTGGGGTTGGGGGCATCGGGCAGCAGCAGCACAGGGGTCCTGGCTCCACCCACTCATTAGCTGTGTGGTGCTGGGCAAGCGGCTTGGCCTCTCTGAGCCTCCGCTTCCCTCTCTTCCCCATTTTAACATCCCTCTTCCCTCTAAAGCTGAAGAATAATAATAGCAATCTCCTCATGGACTCTTTTAAGAATTCATTGAGGGGGGTGGATGTAGCTCAGGTGGTTGAGCACTTGCTTCCCATATATGAGGCCCTGGGTTTGATCCCTGGTACCTCCTAAAAAACAAAAACAAACAAGCAAACAAACAAAAAAACAACTCTGGGGAGCAGAGGTGGCTCAAGCCATTGGGCGCCTCCCCCCTTCATGGGAGGCCCCAGGTTCAGTTCCCTGTGCCTCCTAAAGAGAAGAGGAGCATACAATGAACAGAAACAGAGAGCAGACAGCTAGTGCACAATGAGGGGTGGGGGGAATAAATAAATAATAAATATTAAAAAAAAAAACAACTTGGGGGAACTGGTGTTGCTCCATGGTTGAGCACCGGCTTCCCACATACAAGGTCCTGGGTTCAATACCTGGCCCCGGTACCTCAAAAAAAAAAAAAAATTCATTGACATGATCCAGATAAAGTGCTTGGCAATGGAGACTGATGACTAGATGCTTCATAAACGGTAATTATTATCATTATTACTATTAACTACCCTATCAAAGACCCACACTTGGGCCCTTGGGCATTCACGGCTCTGATGAGGCTGAACTAAAGGAAGCAGCTGGCAGGTTACAAGGGAGGCAGCTGGAAGCCGACGAGGGCCAAGGCCAGAGGAGTGAGTGGCGGCAGTTCAGCCTCTTCCTCTCCAGGAATGTAGGGCCAGCGGCCGGGAGGGGGGGGCAGTGAGGAGAGATGCCGCGCCGCTGAGGTCAGGCCCTATTTGCAGAGGCCTCCTGGGCCAGGGGGCAGAGTGTTTATCACCCTCACGTGGGGCGAGGGGAGCGGGGAGGAGGGGAGGAGAAGCAGCTGCAGAGAGCAGAGGCA
>JAQZBX010043964.1:0-21502 GCA_029593785.1 Cabassous unicinctus
AATTATTGAAGTCTGGTTTCTCCCTTTGCTCTTTTACCAATAATTTGAAAGTGTCAGAATAACTATACTTTTTAGTTTTAGGTCACAATTTTTTCGTAGGTTAAAATATTCATCAATTCTTTTTTGTTTTTTTGTTCTTTATCCTTTACTATATATATATATACACATATATATATAACGCTCAATGAGATTAGTAGTCAGCAAAAACAAAACACAGAAATAATACAGTGTATTTATTCTAAACACAGATGTCCAGTAAGTTGTGATGCTTTTGTTTCCTTGCTTAAGAAGTATCTATTTTTTAAACAGATCCAGAGACTATTTCATAATTTCCTTAAATTAGTTTTATTTGCAAAAGTACCTGAAATAGACATATACAGGCGTTACTCAAATAGTGAATTCCAGAGTTTCAGCTACATTTAAAGAATATTGCATTGCATCATGCTGCCTGTTTTACTTTCCTTGACATCCTTTTTCCAGAGGTGGTTGATAAAGGGTCTATGATATTCTTATAGAATTTTGATTCAATGAAGCATAAACTCACAAATCTGCCAGGATATATCTTACTGCAGCTTGAAATACTCAGTTTAGTTGATTTGGAAATATGACTACATCATCCCTAATTTAAAATTGAACTCACCAGATGTTTTATAGACACCCTGAAACAAGTTTAAAATATAAAATAAAACATACTCTGCAACTTAGCCTCAGCAGCATGAGTGACTAGAGAAGAGACACAAAAGAATGGAGTCTTGCAAATTCAACCTCTACTCCTTACAGGTCCTTTATTTCTTTACTAGAGTTGTGAGTTTACAGAACAATCATGCCAAAAATACAGGATTCTCATATATCATTCTATTGTTAACAGCTCCCACTGGTGTGCAATATTTGTTACAATAGATGATAGCACATTTTTATAATTGTACTATTAATTATTGATCTTGCTTTAACTTAGCATTTGCCATGTAGTGTCATTGCAGGGATTACTTTTGTTAATTTTTATTCTGTGATACAGGTGCCTTTTTTATTCCTGTTTTGCATGGGAGAACATGCTGTAGCAGTGACTGGGAGAGGATTCAGTCATATATGATTTCTGTAAAGTGCCTGCATGGCAACAGTCATAAAACCACATGTTTGTGTTCATGTATAGTAGTGGCCTATGTATACAGCAGGTGACTCAAAATTAACCCATCATTAAGTTTAGGATGTATCTACTCCACATTTCCATCAATTACACAGAAAACATTTTATCTGACAGATATATTTATTCTCTTGATCAAAATTTATCTAATGCCATTACAATCCCTGTGCCATTTGCAGATAAATCAATTATCAAAATGCAAAACTGGATTCATAGAGCAATGAACAGCGTGACAGAATTCATCTTGCTTAGCCTGACACAGAACCCAGACATGCAGAAACTCTTGTTTGTCATGTTTACCCTCATCTACCTTCTTACTCTTGCTGGCAACCTACTCATTGTAGTGACCATTGACAGCAGTCCAACTCTGCGATCTCCCATGTATATTTTTCTTTCTCTATTGTCCTTACTAGATGGCACCTTCTCATCTATCACAACCCCCAAAATGATATTTGACTTACTTAGAGAAGGGAAAACTATCTCCTTCTGTGGATGCATAACTCAGGTCTTTGTGGAGCATTTCCTTGGTGGAATTGAGGTTATCCTGCTCTCATTGATGGCCTATGACCGCTACGTGGCCATCTACAGGCCCCTGCACTACATCATCACAATGAACCGGTGTGTGTGTGGACTCCTGGTTGCTGTGTGCTGGGCTGGAGGATTTCTTCATGCCCTAATTCAAATTCTTTTTATGATGTGGTTACCATTCTGTGGCCCCAATGTCACTGACCATTTTTTCTGTGATTTTTATCCTCTGCTGAAGCTCTCCTGCACTGATACTCACATCCTAGGACTCTTTGTTGCTGCCAACACTGGGTTCATGTGTCTGCTCATTTTTTCTATTCTTATTACATCCTATGTCCTCATCCTTTGCAACCTCAGAACTCCCAGCTTTGAAGGATGGTGGAAGGCTCTCTCCACCTGTGCGTCACTTATTACTGTGGTCATCTTACTTTTTGTACCCTGTTTATTTATATACCTTCGGCCCATGGGCACTTTTCCCTTTGATAAAGGGGTGGCCGTGTTTTATACTATGATAACACCCATATTAAACCCATTAATCTACACACTCAGAAATGCAGAGTTGAAAAATGCAATGAAGAAACTCTGGAGCCAAAGAGTGATATTGTGTATCAATTCAGGGAAATAAATAAGATAAACAAATTCTATTCATATTTTAAGAACATTTGTGTCTATTTCAGAAGAAATGGTCTTACAGTCAGAATATGTGAATTAAGTACATATTATCACCTTGTTATCAAAAATCTTGAATGGTTCATCCATCTTAGATGGTGACTGAAGTCCTAGCCAATTAGAAAATTAGTTTCATATACAAATTAATATTCATTGGGTTTTGGTAAATTGACATGAAATTTTTAACAATGTTTGGAAAATCCACGGCATTATATATTCTATTAAAAATTATCTGCAAATCTTCAGGTATAGCTTATGTAACCAATAGCTCACATATTAAAAATTCATTAAAAGTTGTATCATTAGAACTTTGTCAAAAATAAGTTTTGTAATCCCAACTGCTAATGTCAGAGTAGAGGAATTTTTTGCAGGAGATAAGGATCTTCCAGAAATCAATGGGTTTGGATGAAAAAGAGAGAGTCATTAAAACAGGAGTTATCCCAAAATTAATGCTCTTGAGTTGTACAAGCCAAGAAGCACCAATGACATAGTGAATTGGCCTATCCCAGACAAATTATTTTCTCTGCCTGTAGCAGTTTGATATTGTTTCTGAATTTCAAAAATAGATATTGGATTATTTTTGTAAACTGGTTTGGCCATCTGAGTATATTAGATTATATTAGATTCAGAGGTTTCACTCTTACAGAATAAATAAATAATCCTTAAGGCTTTGAATGGGCCACATGAGTAGGACTATGAGTCCCCGCCCCCTTGGTAGACAGGGACTCACAGAGAAAACTACACAGCAGAGCAGAAGAGTTAGTTGGAGTTTTGGTGTGAAGCCTGGGGAAGTAAAGACACAGAGAAGGAGGACACAAGAGAGTTTTGATCCTGGAGCCTGGGAAGTAAACACAAAGAGAAACAGGTACGGGAGGAAGGAGAGAAGTGTCCATTAAACACAAGTGGAGACCTTGGGAAGAGAGACAAGCTGTTGGCCTGATAGTCAACAGCTGGCCTTGTGGAGAAAGCAGAGCAGCTGGACGCCCCCCCCCCAAAATGAGCCCTGGGAAGAGAGGAACCCAGGAAACCTGAACCCTGCAGACATCAGGAGCCATCTTGCTCCAACATGTGGCAGCAGACTTTGGTGAGGGAAGTATCTTATGTTTTATGGACTGGTAACTGTAAGCTTCTACCCCAAATAAATACTCTTTATAAAAGCCAACAGATTTATGGTATTTTGTATCAGCACCCATTTAACTGACTAATACACTGCCTAAAGCTAAGAAGGGATATTAAATTATTTCAGGTACAGCCATAGAGCATCCTTGCCCTTGATATTCCCAGGTAGAAACATATGTGGAGAATTTTTTCATCAAAAAAATCCACTAAGCACTTCACCTTCAAAACAGTTTTTATTGAATGGATTAGAGCTTCAGCTAATGGGCAAAAAATATAGCTGGTACCAAACAGAGAGTTTATGATATCTGAGTAATAAAGGCAGAAAATCTGCATATTCAAATTTGAATAGAAAATTACAGACCTATTCCATACCAATGAAATTGGTAGTCATTTGAGATGTGGTCACTTACAGGGCAATTCTAAGAGAACATATGTGGATAAAAGAAGAGGTTCCAGATGATACAAGGCAGATGACCTGCCAAATTTGATGCTTCATTTTTAACCTTGTAAGACTGAATTAACCCAAATTGCTCCATATCTAGCCTATAGCTCATGATATGTATATATACATATTTATATATGGCATACATATTGATATGTAACAGTAAAAAATTAATTCTGAATTGTAGATCACTTTTTTTCATTTGTGACCAAAACATTTGTTCATACCTAAATATCCATTTTCTCAAACTCCCTTATGTATATTTTCAGACTACTTGTGTTTAAGAAGGGCCATGACAAATGTCTTACATGATCCCCAAATGCTCGATGGATTTTGCCTGTACAGAAAATAAAATTGCACATGATAAATCACAGAGTTCTCAAGATTCATTATCTCATTTTTACCTCAAGAAAACACAATTTATCTTTATTAATGCATTCACTAACTTCATCATTACAAAGCTTTATTAGTGCTAATAAGAGGACATATCAGCATTACTTTGGCAATTATCTAGCTTCTCAAATAATATAGATTGCATAAATAGTAACCCTACAGATCATGTCAAATTAAGCTTTTTTTCTGCTTCAGTGTAACACATTTACTAACTGAAGTATTTAAACCATAAATTTATACACATCTGTTTTCCCCTTTTCCTAAGGTATAATGCAATAAAGAAGAAAATTATACAGTAATACACTGGAGAGTGTCAACAACAATTATGAACTCCAGTGTAAGATAGCTGTTCAATGCTTCTTGAGTAAATCTTCTTGCTATCACCTCTACTTTTCTTGTTTGGGTGAGCAAGTCTTTCCATCTGGATAAGCTTCCTGGATTATCATGTTTGATTGTCCTAGTACCCCATGATTAGCATCTAAAATCTTTGCATAATGTCTAGCAAAGTAGGATCAGTGCTGATTAAACCATGAGATATTTTGTTGCAGTTGTATCTCCATGCTTTGTGCAATTTGAGGCAAAGTATGCACTCCAAAATATTGCATGGCCCATGAGCATGATGATTGAGCATGTTGTATGCTAAATATAGCTCCATCAGAGTATGCCATGAGGCTTCCCCTAAATGCCTCCTGTACAGGTCCAGAGGAGAAATTTCAGTAATATTGGGATACTAAATCATACCCAATTTCACCTACATCAAGGCTGTCCCTTGGTTCCATTTCTAATTTCCTTAATTGCATCCTCTCTACTTTTACATATGTCATATTCTACAGAGCAAATGAAGATCTGACACACCTTGCAGTTAGTAATCAACTACTTCTCCTTACACAGACAGCTTAGCAGCATATCACAACTGATTTGTGGGAACACAGGCACTCTGCTTTTCTACATTCTATGCCCTATATGGTTTTTCTAGTAGTTATCACAGGTCATCTGAAAAGATAAACAGATTTTAAAATTGACTCATATTTTATAAACTCCAAACCTGAATTACACTGTAGCTGTCTACCTGTAAATTGAGTTATCACCTTTCTCCAAATAAGCCAGGTTAAGAATTTAGGCAGAACTTGGAAATCATCAGGGATCTAACTTCTCTTTTCTGGGGTAAACAAGTCTGTAGGTTATTTTTAGACTGAGCCTTTAATCAGTACCATATCAAAGAGAGAGAGATAAAAGTATTGTAACATTATAAATTCATAATGGAAAAAGCATGATTACATTCCTTCTTGGTATCATTACTCAATATGAGTGCCTTTCTTTTTGCTGCAATATCCACTGTTTCCATTTATTACTACTTTTGACCATAATTTTCTACCCCTCATCGTATTTTCCATATTAACATATATCTTTGGATGCACGTTCAGACAAATATCTTATGATTTAATAGGAAAATTCTCAAGATTGTCCTAATCATTTGGTATGTAGACCACATTGATGGTTATCCTTAAATGGGTACATGAGGTAAATTTATGGCCCACCTTAAAATGTCTTAGGAATACATATTATTGTATTCAATTGCATGAATATTGTGTTTTGGGTATCAGTATCATCTTCCTTGGGTACACTTAAATTTAATCCCATTCCTGTGCTCACTGGATCAGGCAATGCAATAGAAAAATTTTGTAAGGTGATAAAGATATAAAGTTGTGTAATTTCTTTCTCCTTCACCTACCCATTGCAACTCACTGATCCTAAAAACATTTTCAATGGAGTCATCACTTTCAAAGAATTCACAAGTTTGGATATTTGAAAGGACTCACAAAACTCCAAAGAACATTCTCAGTTAAGGCTTTTATTTTAAGGCAAACGATATTGTGCAATAAGAGAAGTAGAGTTCAGGCAAGCAATAGAGCTCTAAGACACAGCCAGGCACAACCTCCATGGGGTTCTTATTCACAAACAGACAAACTTTATCTTCAATTGAACCACCGAAATCTGTATAATAAATCTTGATCTCAAGAAGGCGCAAAGCACCTTCTTGAGATCAGCAGTGGGGTATTTGCGTCCCTCTGGTCAAGCCACTTATGTCAAATAAAAACCATCGGTAAAAAAAAAAACTGGCCCTTGGTTTTTCCAAGGGAGATTTGGGCTTTAAACACACATCCAAATTCCTACTAACTTTATCCTGGCCTAGGATCAAAACCAGGTGTGCCCAGAGATAAGGATAGAGCTTTTCCTTTAAGGTCTAAAATAACTGTATCCTATATAGACCACTCTCTGACCATGGTCAAGCTTTTCTAATTTTAAATCACTCATGATCATTCTTTCTCCTGTATATTTTTATCATTTATATAATATAAAAGTCAAATAGATAACTGTAAAAACGCTAATAATTTGTACCATGAAATAAGATATAGATATTGCTTTCAAGAAGAATTTCAGTTTGCCAAATATTGTAGCACAAACTTGCTCCTAATCATACACAAGTTTGACAACTCTGTAGTCTCTTCTCACCACTGTAATTTTAACTTTATGAAAGATATGAATATATTGATTTAATGTAACAATTAATTGATGGATAACTAGCCCTTGTTCCTTCTTTGTCCATTCCGATTTTATTGGATGAGCATAATGTGGGGGTTTAAATTCAATTCCCAAATATATTTGGCAATCAAAGTCAATATTATATATTTTGTTTAAATAAGGCAAATTAATCCAACAAATTATAACAGTATTATATCAAAAACATTATGATTATTACAAAATAAGTCTTTTAGAATTGTGACCATATTTTCTAGTCCTTCCAAACAAAACTGACCTTATTATCTATCAAATATTGTCATGGATTGGATCATAAATCAAGAGCCAAGTATCAGTTAATTCTGGATCTGAGTTTCTTGCTGGCCTTGCCATATGCCCTGTTTAATAATAAAAGGTTGTACTGACTTGGATTCTCTAATTAGCCTTCCTTTTAAATAATGACTGTATTCCACCAACCAGTAAATTCTTAGTTAAATTAAAAAATTTCTTGATCTGCCAACTGTCCTATCGGGTACATATAGTTTTAGTTGATGAAGGATCCTTGGCAGGTAGAGAACACCTAAATAATTCACATCTTCCTTTCATGCATTCCTCCAAACTATGAGGACCAAAAGATTTCCATAAATTCATTCCTGTGCTTCTCCTGACAAGATCAGAGGCTGTTGCCTTTAACCAACCTATGAATCCATTTAAGGAGCATACTACACAGCTCCTGGTGGATTTATGTGCATGATCTTTCCCATCTTTGTTTTCTGGTATGATTTGTAACTATCTTTGAGATTGTTTTTTTGTTTGTTTTGTTTTTAAAGATTTATTTATTTATTTATTTATCCCCCCCTTGCTGCCTGTGTTTGCTGTGTCCATTCGCTGTGTGTCTCTTCTGTGTCTGCTTATCTCCCCCTTGCTGTGAGGTCCTGCTGCATCAGCCCATCGCGCTGCGCGGGCTAGCCTGCCTTCACAAGGAGGCCCCAGGAAGTGAACCCGGGGTCTCCCACATGGTAAACGGAAGCTCCATCGATTGAGCCACACCCGCTTCCCTCTTTGAGATTGTTTTACCCATTTTTCTACACCTATTATACCTGTCCAGGCTGCTTGCCATCGTTCACTTCCTCCTGAAAAAAATAAACATCCTTCATTGTGGCCAGTATGGGTCAATAAATCCTTTTCTTCACTATGGTTCTCTCAGGAAAGCAAATTATGCTTCAACTTCTAGAGCTGTGCTAACATTACAATTGTTGTTGTAGAATATGTTGGCCAGTGATAATTCATCCATCAAACATACTGTCTGTGAGTATGTATTGCTCAAGTGCAATTTAAATATATATTTTGGACCCAAATATATTGAATTACCTGGGATAATGTCATATAGGTATTGTTTATCAACACATGTACTTATTTTGAGTGTGCCAAAGAACTTTCCACAAGTATCCTTGGCAGACATTGGAGCTAAGTATATGAGCCCACCAAATCAATCCTAAAGTGAGATTGGTTTCTCCTTCTATGCAGTCTATACTTTTATGATTGTCCTCAAAAGGAAAAAAAATGATTAACAAGAATAAATGATATAACAAGTCAGGCATGCAGCAGAGAGTTTATATCTACAGTATCTGGATCCCTTTATCAACAGGCCATTCTCTAGGTTAATAATTGAACAGTGTCTTGGGGCTCTGTTGTTAAATGAAATCTTTGTTAGCATCCAAAGAATAGTACCTATTTGTCACATCCTGTCTCCCAAAAGAGATCTTCTATAATGGGAGTAGATTGAGGCACCAAAATAATATTACATTTTTCTATTACATTATTCATTTATCAGCAGTTACAGTTACTTCTCCTTCTTATCACTTGAATTAATATTCACCCAAACTCTTTACCAGATGCTTCACTCAGGATTCTTTTTTTCTTCCCATCATCTAAAGATCTTTATTCCAAACCATGTTGGCTACTGCTCAGGGATGGTATGTTAGTTTGCCAAAGGACTGCTGATACAAAGTACCAGAAATCTGTTTGCTTTTATAAAGGGGATTTATTTGGGATAAATGCTTACAGTTCCAAGCACATGAGAAGTCCAAACTGAGGCACCATCAGAGATGGTTTTTCACCAAAGTCAGCTACTGTTGATCTTGGATGTTGCCACATGGTGAGGCAAGATGGCCACCAAACTCTGCCCATGTTTCAGCCTTCCCTTTTGGGCTCACCCTTTACTCTTGAGCTGCTACATGTGCCCAGCCTCTTGAGGCTTTGTGCTTAAGCAATCTTGTAGTTCTTTCTCTCCTGGCATAGGCCTTATTTCTTTCCAGGCCTCTTATATCAGTCTCGGCTGTTCAGTGCTCTTCACAAATTTAGATGTAAGCTATCAGCAAATGGCTCATCTCTGGCCTCAGGTGTTTGAGCCTCGTTGTATGGCAGAATAAAAAATGACAGAGCTCTATGTCTGAGTGAGTGTCCATTTATATCAGACACAGCAAGGGGTTGGTTACTCAATCTGAGTTCTGGTGTCACTGATGAAGTCCAATAAAAGCCCTACAGGAATCTTATCAATTATCTAATCAAAGACCCCTCAACTGAAGTTAATACAATCAAAGGGTATCACATGAAGAGGAATAGATTAGTTTACAAACATAATCTTTCTCTTTTGGGGATTCATAAAATAATCTCAAGCTGCCACTTTTGGGTAAAATCTACACTATGTCATTCATTTCCTGTGTCTGTGCAACACTGCTCTTAATTCTGCCCATTAAATGGATTATCATTCTTCTCTTCAAACCACAGGTCTCTCTGATTTTACTTTCAAGATTGAGTGCTGAACCTGTGCTCTTGAGCTACCATCTGTAAACTATGCTTCTGGTTAGGCATCCTCTAAAAACTGATCATGTAGAGGTGCTTCTTTAGCTAATGGTTTGGAAACTCCTCAGGAGAATCTATAAGTGGGCACAAATGAATTGCAGCCTCCTGTTTCAATGTGCATTGTTTCCCCCTTTTCAAATGTTCTTGACTTATCATTTCTATTTAATGAGGGAATTATTCTGTTCATTTCCCTACCTGCTGGAATGATTTTGATATAAACTGAGATGTATGGGTATATCAGTTCTCAAAATAATATCATGTCCTTCAGTAATAAGAGAAGTTCCAAATAAAATCCAGTAACAAGATAGCAAGATAGCAAGACCCTTTTAAATGTTGCTGAGACAGTTCAAAGTTCTCCATCCAGAAGCTCAATGGTCTCTGCTAGTGATAATGCCAGCATCCCTTGCAGAGGGCATTGTTTAAAAAAGAGAAAGTATTCTTCATGACTCTATTTTATTATTTTATTTTATTTTTATTAATGATACTTAGATTACATAAATGCTACATAAAAAATATAGCAGATTCTCATATGCCCCACTCCTTACACCTCCCACATTTTCCCACATTAACAACATCCTTTTTTAGTGTGCTACATTCATTACAATTGATGAACACATTTTGGAGCATTGCCACAGTGAAGTAAGCCAAGCACTAAAGGACAAATATTACATGACCTCGTTGATATGAATGAAGCTTATTTAGCAGAAACACAGAACTAGAGTCTTGAAGATAGGTTTACAGAAGATAGAAGCATGATCTCTTTTCAACAAAAGAGAAGCATATTCAAGGACTTCCATCAGATTTTCTCTTATTTGTAATTGGCTAGAATTGTGTCACTTGCCTATCCCTTTATCAATCACTGTAAAGGGAAATAACATGAAAGTAATTAGTTTAGACTAATCCATATTCATCTCTATAGCCTGGGGTGAACCCAGATTTTCAAATACATAGACAGTTGACACTGGAACAAAATTGGAATCTATTGGGAAGAATGAAGATGAGAAATTACTCTCCATAAGATATCCGTATATACCCTGCTCTTCTACACTTTTGTCTTTCCTCTCTTTTCCTCTCTCCCCTTCCCTCCCCTCCCTCCCCACCCTTCCATATCCCTTTCTTTCTTTCTCCTTCTCTTATTCTTCTTCATTCTTCTTTTTCATTATCCCTCTCTCTGTCTCTCTCACTTACATTCTTTCAATCTCTCTCACTCCTTAGCTTTTAGATTCCTCCCATGGGCATTTAAATGTGATAATGGTATTCTCATCTTACAAAATATTCACCTCTCCCCCATGTTCATTTTCAGTGACTAATTTTATCCTAACTACCATAATATGGTAATGTCTCTATTTTTCAGAAGAGGAACTGAAGCACAGAAAATTTGGCTATCTTGCCCAAGATCACTTAGATTGGTCAAGATTCAACAAATGTTAGCACCTTATAATAGCAATGCAAATGTGTCGTGCAAACATTTCTCTCAACTTAAATCAGAAAAGGTTTTCCAAGTACTTTTGAGGAATAATATACTAACAAATGATTCCACATGCCACTTTTTTTTTAAGGTACTTAGATTACATAAATTTTACACAAAAAATATAGGGATTCCTATATGCCCCACTCCCCACACCTTCCACACTCTCCCACATAAAAATCCTTCATTAGTGTGGCACATTCATTGCCATTGATAAATACATCTTGGGGCTTTGCCATTCAGCATGGACCATAGTTCACATTGTAGTCTACACTCTTTCCCACACAGTTTTGCATGTTATGTGATGATATGAGATGACCTGTATCTGTCATTGCAGCATCACCCAGGGTGATACCAAGGTCCTGAAAAAGCCCCTGTATTACAACTGTTATTCCCTCTCCCTGCCCCGAGCCTTCAGTGACCACTGTCTCCACATCAGTGTTGTAATTTCTTCCATTGCTAGAATCATCTTTTTGTACTACTACTAAAAACCACATTTTAACCAAGGCTGTCTTACAGGACCACATAAGTTAATTGACATGGATAGAATCATATAGTAAGCAGAAAATTGGAAATCACATCTAGGGTCAGATCTTTAGTGTATTCTTTCTCCATTACCCTACCATTTCTCATTCATATTGAGATGCCTCTGGTCCTAATTTGTTCCTGCTGCAGTCTTTTTTTCTACCCCAATGGAACCAGGATATTTCCAGAATCAAACTTGCCTAGATTGTCCTTAAGCAGGTCCCCAGGAATGGGACCAAAGGTGGGAAAGGTAGATCAATGTTTTCTTTACTGTGTGCCTCTTTCCTGGTCAGCTGCTGCCTGCTCCTGGTGGAAGAAATAAAGTTCCTCAACATAAGGAGGAACTTATGATGTGAGTCAGCACTTACCGATGTGTGTCAGCACTTACTCTCTCATCACATCCAGTAGATTAGACACATCACAGCACTAGTTACCTCATTATTAGTTATAATGAGTTATTATTAGTCTAATGAGTTACAATAACACAGTGATAAGTGTTCAGGTTTATCAAGAAAGGGTGCTAAATTTTGTCAAATGTCTTTTTGACGTCAATTGAGATTATCATGTGGTTTTCCCCCTTTAATTTGTTCATGTGTTGTATTACATTAATTGATTTTCTTGTGTTGAATAACCCTTGCATACCAGGTATAAAATCCACTTAATCATGGTGTATAATTCTTTAATAGGCAGTTGGATTCAATTTTCAAGTAATTTGTTGAGAATGTTTGCTTCTATATTCATAAGAGTTTGGTCTGAAATTTGCTTTGCTTGTATCAACATTTTCTGGCTTTGGTATTACCATGGTGTGGCTTCAAAAATGAGTAAGGTCATTTTCCCTCCTCTCCAATTTTTTGAAAGAGTGTGAATGTGAGCAGGATTGGTATTAATTCTTCTAGAAATAATTGGTAGATTTCACCTGTGAAACCATCTATTCCTGGGCTTTTCTTTGTTGGGATGTTTAGGACCTTAAATAGGCTCATGAAAACTTATCAAACACTTCCCACTGCCTAACCCCCGCTCCCCAGTGGTGCTGAAACTCTGATACTTCTCAGCATGGAACTATAAAATTGGCTGACTCTTCCCCCTCCTGAGCCAAGCACCTGTATTCCCATGGTGGCTAGGCAAATCAGGCTTCCTCAGCAGATTCACCTCTCCCCTCAGCCCAACACCACTTTAAGCCAGCTTCTGTGCTCCCCAAAGCTGCAAGGGGGTCCAGGCAGCCAAACCCATGGAAAAGAAACCCCTCTCCACCCTCTGCAAGAACCCTCCCACTCTCAGAGAATGCTCCCTCTCACCGGGTTGCCAGTGGGAGTCAGGACTCACCCTAGCCCTTTGCCCTGAGGGTGGGGCTTAGCTGTCCATGTCTATGATTTTCAACTTGGGAAAAACTCACGATTTTATCTTGAGCAATCCACCTCACTGTCCAGCTCCCTCCAGATGGATGTCCTTAAGGTTCTCGCTCCATGGGATCCTAGAATGGACCAATCGGTCAGGATCCTGTTCCCAATCAGCCGTACTCTGTGAGAGAGATGGTGAGTACCCACCTAAACCAACTCCATCTTGTCCTGGAAACCTCCCTTTTATTTTTGATTTAACAATTATGTAATCTAAAGCTTCTTTAAAAATAAAGGTGAAAAAACATAGCACAAAACTGCTAGAGTCAACAATACACAAGCCGGGAAAAAACTCAAAATATATTTGTAACAATTGTGACAGACCATTCTTACTATAGGGCAGCATTTACAAATAAAGAAAAAAGTCTGCATACACTATTACAGAGAAATGGCAAGACTAATGTAAAAGTAAATTTCATGAAAATAATAAGACAATTGAAAAACCATCCATTTCATTAGCTATCAAAGAAATGTAGTTTAAAATGTGAAATATTTTTAACCAAGAAATTATCAAGATGTATGAGAGCTACATTTTCTGATTCCAATGAGTGTGTGTTAGTATAAAGCATTCTGTAAATAAATTTGAAGATATGTATTAGGGACTATGTAATTGGTCATGTTCTTTGGTCCAGTACTCATTACTCTTAGGAATCTAGTCTAAATTAAAAACATGATAAAACATATGCATACATCTACAATGTTTTTTAAAAAGTATTGAAAATCTGCAGACCACCCAAAGGAGTACTTAAAAGGCAACAGTTAAAGAATTATGATGTGTATCTTTGAAATAGCAGGAGGACATCAAAGTGTTTTGTGAGAAGAATTAATTATGTAGAAAAGTGATTTCAGTAAAATACGGATTGGAAAATTCAACATACCAAATGGCATATATATTATGTTCTCAAGTGTACAAAATAACATATCTAAATAGAAAAATTTCCAAAAAGTACACTGAAGACAAATAATGCTTGTGTGAATTATGGTATTAAAGACAATTTTAAAGTATTTTTTAAAAATCAATTTTGTGATCCTAGGTTTTTATAAAGAGAACATGCTGCCATTATTTAAAAAATAATAATTTGATAGAAGTTTTACTTTTTTTCTAGGGTCTAGTTCCATAATATCAGTTCTCCTTTTCTGAGTAGACTGATTATGCCAGTCATTGTTTATAAATTTGTGTGACAGTAGAAAGCTGAAGTGAAATACAAGATACCTATAAACTGAAGATCCTAGTGTCACCTTGAGAGAATAATACCAACAAAGAAGGCAATGGTTGTACCTACCTCCCTGAATGGTTTGGAGAATAAACAGGTTCAATCTATGACAAGGCATCTTATTTGTAGAGAACACATTGAATGAAGTTTGTAATCACTGGCCCATCACCATCTGCTGCTCTGCAAGTTCATCCATCTTTTGCCTTAATTAATTAATTATTTCCCTTAACTAGTGACTCAGATATGATTGCTTTGCGAAAATTTCTACTTTAATCTTAGTTCCTGGACAGGGTTTCTTTCTGTTCTATAGGCTCACACAATCCTGTGAATGTGGGTCACATCCATCCCAGCTCAGAAATTATATATTTTTTTAGTCAGAAAATTTCCAAATTTCAATAGAAATTGATAGGGAAAAAAAACAACCATTTTGGTACATTCTTCCCTAAGCCTCCTTTCAGCACATTTGCCTTTTTGCTCTTTAGTTACTGTATAAATTATTCTATAAAAGTCACTTGAGATTCATTCTAAACTGACTTAAAGCCCTCAAAACAGAAACATATCTCAAGGCAGAAAAACTAGGACTGCCAGCACCAAGAAATCAGCAAGATGATTTCTTAGCAAAGAAATCCTAAGAAAGTCTATATTCAGCCTGGAGATACCTCCTTTGGTCCTTGGGATCCTAGAGCCACATGGTTTGAAAACTAAAATCCAACAGTATTTGTTATTTGTAGCTGGTTATTATATGGTGTTCCACTCCTGGTTTCCTAAAAGTCTGTCCTTTCCAACATTTTTAAGGATGATTTCAAGGAAATATTTAAATTGGTAGTATTTAACTGCAACTAGTTAGTAGTATTCCAAACTTTCTGTTCCCAGAGGATAAGAATTAGCAGCTTCAGCTAAGATGGCAGCCAAACCAGATCATCCTATTCTCTCTTTTTGTAGCTGTAGCATCTGTGACCATGGTGGGTATGAGATTCAGCAGAGCTTCTCTATGGCTGGTGGTTTGGAATTGATCTTGGAGTTGGGACATATGGCACAGGATGTTCTAGTGATGGTAGTGTGGGTGCATGGACTAATCAGAGCCTATAAAACTAACTTTATTATACCTATTTCAAAGAGTTATAGAGAGGACAAAGTAAGGAAAAATATCTAGGTCAATGCAAAACTGCTCTTCCACTGCTGATGCCCTGAAGACAAACTCATGAAGGCTAGATAACTGCTGTCTAATATTAAAAATTGGAATCATTCTTTGGCTTTGGTATGAGGGTTATGTGGGCATAATAGAAGGAGTAAGGCAATGTTCCCTCCACTTCTATTTTTTTGAAGGGTTTAAGCAGGATTGGTGTTATTTCTTTCCAGAATGTTTGGTAGAATTCATCTGTGAAGCCTCCTGGTCCTGTGCTCTTCTAAGTTGGGAGGTTTTTGATGACTAATTCTGTCTTGTTACTTGTGATTGGTCAGTTGAATATATCAATTTCTTCTTTTGGCAATGTAGGTTCCTTGTGTGTTTCTAGAAATTTATCCATTTCCTCTAAATTGTCCATCTTGTTGGCATACAATTTTTCAAAGTATCGTCTTATGATACACTTTATTTCTGTGGGGTCTATGGTGATATCCCATTACTTGTTTCTTATTTTATGTATTTGCATCTTCTCTAGTTTTTTCATTGCTATTCTAGGTAAGTGTTTGTCAATTTAATTGATCTTCTCAAAGAACCAGCTTTTGGTTTTTGTTTTTTTTTCCCTAGTGAAATCTTATTTTCAATTTCATTTAGTTCTGCTGTAATTATTGTTATTTCTTTCTTTCTAATTCCCTTGGGGTTAATTTGTTGTTATTTTTCTAAATCCTCCAGGTGTGCAATTAGATCTTTGATTTTAGCTCTTTCTTCTTTTTAGAAGTAGGTATTTATGGCTTTGAATTTTCCTCTCAATACATGTTTTGCTGCATCCCCTCAGTTTTGATACATTGTATTGTCATTTTCCTTCGTTTCAAGGTAGGTGCTAATATCTTTTGTGATTTTCTCCTTGACCCACTGATTGTCCAAGAGTGTGTTTTTCAACTTCCACATCGTTGTGCCTAATCTGTTTCTCTGTCCCTTACTGATTTCCAGCTTCATTCCATTGTGCTCAGAGAAATTTCTTCATATAATTTCAATCTTTCTAAATTAATTGAGAGTTGTTCTGTGACCTAGCATGTGGACTATCCTGGAGAATGATCCATGTGCACTTGAGAAGAATATATATCCCACTGTATTTGGCAGGTAAGTTCTGTAAATGTCTATTAGGTCCAGGTCCTCTGATATATTATTCAAAGGCTTTGTTTCTTTATGGATTCTCTGTTGAGATGTTCTGTCTAATGGTGATAATGGTGTATTAAAGTTCCCCACTATAATTGTAGAGGCATCTATTTCTTCACTTAATTTTTCCAGTGTTTGCATCATGTATTTTGAGGCGATTTGGTTAGGTGAACAAATGGTTATGATTATTCTAACTTCTTGATATATTACCCCTTTTATTAATATATAGTGTCCATTTTTGTCTCTTACAATAGTTTTCCATTTAAAGCCTGTTTTGTCTGATATCAGTATAGCTACTTCTGCCCTTTTTTGGTTACTGTGTGCTTGTAGAATCATTTTCCAACCATTCACTTTCTGCCTCCTTGAATCCCTTGGTCTAAGGTGGGTTTCTTGTAGACAGCATATAGATGGGTCATATTTCCTTATCCATCCTGCCAATCTGTATCTCATGATTGGAGAGTTTAATCCATTAACATTTAATGTTATTACTGTCAAGAAATTATTTACATTACCCATATTTTCTTTAGGTTTATGTATGCCATATGTTGTTTTTATTTCTCTTATTATCTTTTCAGTTGTTCTTACACTGTCCTCCAATCTTTCTTTCCTGTTTTATCCATTTGACATGCAGAACTACCTTTATTATTTCTTAAGTGCAGGTTTCTCATTGACATACTCTCTTAATTTCTGTTTATCTGTGAATATTTTGAACTCTCCCTCATTTTTGAATGCCAGCTTTGTTAGGTATAGAATTCTTGGCTGGATGTTTTTTTCTTCTAACACCTTGGCTATGTCATACCACTGCCTTCTTGCCACCATTGTTTCAGACTGGAAATCAGCACTTCATCTTATTGAGCTTCCTTTGTATATGAAGGACCTCATTTCTCTTGCTGTTGACTGTATTCTCTCTTTTCCTTGAGCATTGGACAATTTGACAAATATATGTGTTAGAGTAGACCTGTTATAATTTATACCATTTAGGGTGTGCTGCACTTCCTGGACATGTACTTCCATGTCCTTCAATAGAGTTGGGAAGTTTCCACCCATTATTTCCTCCAACACACCTTCTGTCCCCTTTCCCTTCTCTTCTCTCTCTGGGATGCCTATAATTCATATTTTTGTGTGTTTCATGATGTCATTCAAATCTGTGTGTCCCTTCTGGATTTTTTCTCTTTTTATCTATGTTTTCTACTATCAGTCTGATTTCAACTGTACTGTCTTCCACATCACTGATTCTTTCCTCTGCATGTTCAAATCTGCTGTTATGTGCTTCCAGTGTCTTGATTTCTTGTGCTCTGCTGTTCATTACCATCATATCTGTTATCTTGTTATGTGTTTTTACAATTTCTTCAATGTCTTCTCCTAGTGTCTTTTTAATATACTTAATCCCTTCCTTCACTTCATTAAGTTGATTCATGATATTTGTTTGGATAGCTCTGATTTGTTGTTCCATGTTCTGCATCTCCTCCTGTTTCTTAGTTTGCTCATTGGACTGGGCCCTGACTTCTTGTTTCTTAGTATGGGTTTTAATTTTTTGTTGATGTCTAGACAACAGTTTATCTTGATGGGTTTGTTCACTTTATTAGCTTCTCTTTATAATCCAGGGTTTTATTTTTTGTTGTTGTTTATGTGTGCTTGGCAAGTTTTCACTTCAACTCTTCATTTCTCTCATTCTATTTCCTTGCTGTTTTCTATGTTCCCTTGCAATAAAAAATTAGAGCCAGAGTAAAAGAAAGGGGTAAGTAGAGAAAAAGGATAATAGTAATAATAATAGTAAAATGTAGAAGAGGGAACATATAAGTCTTAGGATAATGAATAATTAACTTGAGTAAGAAGTTCAGAAGAATAAGAATAAAAAACTGTAGTATGAACAATGAGATGAGAAACTGAATAAAGAAAAATAGATAGGATGAATTAAAAGGCCAGAATGATGAGAATAGAGGAAAAGAGAAAAGAAAAGACAAATAGAAAAAAAGTGAAAAAAGAAAGAAAACAGAGAAAAGAGGAGAGAGAAATAAAGACAAGGAAAATTGAAGACCAAACAAAAGGAGGTGGAATGTAAGAACAACAACAGAATACAGAAGATAGAAAAATGAAGGAAGGGAAAGAAATAGCATAGATAGACAGAATCGCCAAACAAAAAAAAAAGAGGCAGAACAAAGAAGGGACACACAATAAAGGAGAAACAAGACAGCACCACTTGATTAAAAACAAAGGAGGTGGAAGAAAGAGGATAAAAAAGGAAAAGAAAAGAACAAAAAACAAATACACAAACAAAGAAAAACCATGGAAAAATAGGCTTCTTCCTTAGGCCCCTAAGGAGCTTCTCAGACTGCCAGTGTTCATCAATCAATTACCCTGCAGCCTGCCCTCTGGAGGTTTTGAACTAGGTTTTAGCAATTAAACTAAGTAAAATTTAAAAAAGGAATCTTTTTTTAAAGAAAAATAAATGATCCAAGAAAAGCTAATACAAAAAGAATGTCTATATGTTCCCTGTCCTAAAGTGTCAGCTGGATGTCTGATAACCTAGTGGATCACTTCTCTAAGAAGAGCCAGGAATCAAACCAGGGACCATGTATTTTCAATGCAGGAACTCCTCCACTAAGCTAAACTTTCTCCTTGGTTCAGCTAGCCTTTCAGAAAGCTACCTGCCTACCTTCCCTTGGGCAGGGTAGAATCTTTGTAGTTGGCCGGAGTCCTGTTGGTTAGGCATCTGTCTGTCCTGCCCCTTTTCTATTCTAATTGCTTTCTTTCCCTGGGCAGCTGGGCATGACATCCTGTGTGAGCAGATACCCCCTACCCTCTCCTGGTCGGGTTGAGGTCTTTTCAGAGATTAAAAGGGGACCATAGTGACCAAATTTACCATAAAGAAACCACTCTCAACCCTCTTCAAGACCCCTCTTCCTTCCAGTGGACCCTAAATAGGCCCTTGAGAGCTTATTGAGGATTTCTACCACCTTCCTTCCTTAGGAGAGTTGTAATTTTGATAATTTTCAGCACCGGACTAGACAATTGCCTGTTTCTGCCTTCTCCCCACCTAAGTTCCTCTATCCCTGGGTATGTTGGGCTGCCTAAGCAGATTCCCCTCTCCTCTCTTCCTGGGGCCACCTCGGTGCCAGCTGGTATGCTCCCCGAAATTCAAAGGGGGCTCAGGTAACCAAACCCATAGATAGGAAACCCTTCTCCACCCTTCACCAGAACCCTCTTCCTCCCAGAGAATGGTCCTTCCCACTTGGTGTCTGGTGGGAGTAAGGGGGTTCATGGAGGCTTTTTGCCTTAAGGGTAGGGCTTAGCCACCCACCGTTTCCAGCCACAGAGGTGAGAAACTCACAGTTTTCCCTTAGGTTCTTTATTTCTTTGTCTGGTTCCCTCCAGATCGATGCCCTGAAGCCTCCTGCTCTGTCGGTTCCCAAAACAGCTCACTCAGGTAGGATTTTGCACCTTCTCAGCCATTTTTTTGTGAGAGAGGTGGGAAGTGCACATCTAAGCTGACACCGTGAACCCATTTTAAATAGAACATTTTATAGAATTTAATTTTAGTTAAGGTGTGGCCATTTGAATAAAAATTAATAATAAATTTATAGTTTGGGTCATAGGATATATAAGCATATATTTTTTCACAGTACAAAAATGGTGAGGACTCAGGGTATAAAACAGTATATGGATTTGCTATTTAAATTAAGTTCATAGATTATTTTCTAAAGTGGCTTCATCAGTTTGCATTCCTGTCAGCCATGGTTGAGAGCATCAGTTGCCCAGTATTCTTGCAAGTACTTTGTTATCAGTTATTATTAGTCATTTTTATTTGAGCCATTTTAATAGTTGTGGGAGATTACATTTTGGATTTAAACTTTATTTCCTGAATGACAAATGACATTTAGCATCTTTTATGTGGGCTGATAGACCATCTGTGTATTTTCTTTGGTGAAGTGCCTGCTAAGTTTTGCACATTTTAATTTTTTTTCTTTTAACTTCATATTATTGTGATTAAAAAGTTATTTTTATATTACTGATACATGTTTTTTGTCAAATATTTTCTCCAATTCTGTGACTTATTTGTTCTTTCTCTCAGCAGTGTCCTTCACAGAGCAGATTTTAATATGATAAATGACAATAGATCCCATTTTCTCCTATGTTCATATATTTTGCATTTTATCTATAAAATGGGAGTAATCCATGGTCATACAGATGATTTCCTATGATTATTTAGGAGGTTTGTAATATTAGGTTTCATATTAATGTCTAAGTTCTTTTTTCAGAAAAGTTTTATATATGTTGCCAAGGATGAGATAATGCCTCCAATTTTGGCAAAAGATTTCAATTTCTTCAACACGTTTTTTTAAAGACCATACTCTCCATGAATATTCCTTGGCATCTTTATAAAAATTCAATTGATAGAGGAGAGTGAGGAGGAAGAGGAGGTGGTGCTGTCCCACAATACCAGGCAGGACTGTGGGCAGGCAGTTTGTATCTGGGCTGCCAGAGGCTTTGGACTGTACCTAAGATATTACTGCTGTCTTTTTTTTTTTTAATTTTTAAAGAAGCTTGGATTACATAAATGCCACATGAAAAATATAGAGGATTCCCATATGCCCCACCCCATCCCCCTCCCACATTTTCCAACATCAACAACATCCTTCATTAGTGTGGTATATTTGTTACAACTGATGAACACATACTGAAACGGTGCTACTAACCATGGATGATAGTTTACACTGTAGTTTACAATCTGCCCTGCACAATTTTGTAGTTTATGACAGAATACATAATGGCCTGTATCCATTATTGAAAATGTTCTGTGGGACATTTCCAATGTCCCTAAAATGCCCCCATGTTACACCTATTCTTCCCACTCTCTCCCCTCAGAACCTCTGGTGGCCACTGCCTTTATATCAATGATACAAATTCTTCCATTGCTAGAATAATAATAA
>JAQZBX010043965.1:0-21489 GCA_029593785.1 Cabassous unicinctus
TATTCCAGTTCTCCTCCTTATAGGAACAAGGAAAACTGGACTTCACCATCCCTTTTGAAGTTAAGTTTGGGTCATGTGACTTGCTTCATTGGAGGTTTGATTAATATATGAATGGATTGCCAGGTCTTCTGTTCCTGCTACAGTGATCATGGAAATAGGGGTCAAAATGGAGTCTCTGTCATTCTTGGTGCTTCAGAGACTACAATGTGCAGGGGCCTCATAATGACCTAAACTGAATATGTGACCTGAGAAAGGAAAAAATTTAAGCTGTTGCTATTTGGAGGTCATTCATTACTGTAGCATAACATAGTCTATTTTAACTAACACGAGGTGGTTGCTAATTAAAACTGTGAAACTAAAATGTCAAAAAGGAATTTCCCAAACAGGATTTTCAAACACATAACCTAAAGAGAGCTAAGAGGTTTTACTTCATGCGCTTTGAACTTTGGCTGACAACCCAAAATACAATATAAAACAGCCTGGGGGCGGGGTGTGTGCGAGCATGGGCAGACCCACACCAGACCCACTCGTGTGCATTTTCCCTTTTCCAATGATTACTTGTTTTTCTTATCTGATTTGTTGTTCTGATATTGGGACCTGGGCCATTGCTTTCTGAATCATATCAGCAAAGTTCTTTTCTATTTCAATTTTTATATGGTTCTATTGTTGTTCCTCAGTAAATTACAATTCTAGCTAGTCCCTTGGCTGGCTTAGCTTGAATGTATATGTATATGCATAAGTATCCTGTTCACGCAAAACAAAAGGTTTTTATCTCTTTAAAACAAAAGTCCAAATAACGCTCCTGAATTATATTTAAAGGTGACACTACAACTAGGAATTAGCTGTGTTTGTGCCATGCATGTCCTTGCTGAAACACCTGTTTAGAAATTGTGATTCTGGTAAATCTCCTCTTTACTGCTGTATTACAATGCTGTGAAATATTTAGTATCATTATAGCAGCTAAATGTTATTGAGAGGCTAATAGTTATCAAGCAGTCAAAAATTAATGCCAGATTCATTCCAATTATTTTATTTAATCCTCACAACAACCCTATGAGGTCCGAACTATTACTATCTACTAGAGTAAACTAAGGTACAAAAAGGTTGTATAACTTTCCCAAGATCACACTGATTATAACTGGTGGAAATAGGATTTGAGCTCAGGCAGACTGGCTCTAGAGAGTTTGTGTTTCAGCTAAGAATAGTTATAATGTGTGATCTTGTATGCCTCAGTTTCTATACTGTTACAGACTAAATTGTGTCCCCTCTACCAAATATAAATTTAAGTCCTAACTTCTAGTCTTATGAATGCAATCCTATTTGGAAACAGGATCTTTGAAGATGTCATTACTTAAGATGAGTCCAGACTGGTTAAGGGTGAGCCCTAATCCAAAATGGCTGTTGTCCTCATAAGGCAAGGACATTTTGGATGCAAGTAGGAGGCACACAAAGTTAGAAGACAGCCATGTGACAGAAGCAAAGACTGAGTTATGCCACAAGCTACCACCAGAACCCAACAGACTTCAAAAGAAGTATGGCCCTGCTGACACCTTGATTCATACCTCTAATCTACAGAACTGTGAGACAACACATTTCTGCTGGTTTTGTGGGGGTTTGTTTGTTTTGTTTTGTTTTGTGGTACCAGGGCTGAGGATTGAATCCGGAACCTCAAATGTAGAAAGCCAGAGCTCAACCACTGAGTTACACCTGGCTCCCCCGAGTTGTTTTTCTCATTTGTTTCCTTGTTTGTTTGTTACTTTTTAGGCGGTACTGGGGATGGAACCCGGGACCTCATATGTGGGAAGCAGGCACTCAACCACTTGAGCTACATCCACTCCAATTTTCTGCTGTTTTAAGTCACCCAAATTGTGGTTTTTTGTTATGGCAGCCCTAGGAAACTAATAAACTCACCTGAAAAATAGCAATAACATTGCCCTTCCCATGGCTTTCTGGATAGGCTCAATAACAGAATAAAGATCAAAGTATTGAATAAGTTAGCAGGTACACATACTGAAATCCATGTGGAAGAGTTATTTCCTTTCATATGCACAGTATTTTTTTTTTTTTTTTAACTTAAATCTTTGCTAAAATTTAAGAACAAGAATTAGGAGATCCCACATAAAACTCTGAAATTTTTGGCACCTCTTGAAAAATCACAATAGGTATAATGCTGACCCTTCATTTCTTATAGCAAGAACTGGCCAAGCAGAGGAGCAGCTGCCCACCAAAGATAGAGCATGGGCCTCCTCCCCACCACAGTCCCTACCCCACCAGCTCCAGTCATTTACCCTCAGAGGTTATCTGACTTTGCTTCCCCCATTAGTAAAGTATAAAGCACAGGTCAATTCCAGTCTAGGCATGTCCCTTGCATCTGTGCTTTGAGAGAATGACCATTATCACACTGGAGCTACCCAAAGACTTTGGATAGTACATATTGGTCCAGACTAGATTTAGATATATATTTTTAAGGCATGACAAGAATATCAACTGTTCAGGGTCTGACTATGAAAAGAATATAATTTTTTCTCTCTCTCTGCTTCTGAGACAACTCTCTTTACCTCCTTTCTGAGCATAAAGGAAGCATCATTGCCGAGCTGAATGGTAGCTCATCGGCAGCAGGCAGTAGAGGACCTTGAAAGCTCCTCACTGAAAAAGGTTCAGAAGTTTCCCTCTTTCATAAGCATCACTGCCTTTAGAAGTGCCGTGGCCACATGCACTGCCACAGATCCCACCAGGGCTATGCCTTACTAAAGGGCACAACGAAGCCACACATTTGGATGCCCAGTCAAGCCTCTGCCCTGCCTGCTTGCTCAGAGGGCCAGGCAGTGGAGCACAAAAATTAAGAGCCTGGACTTGGTCACACGACGGACCTACATCCAAATCCTCCTGCATCACCCTCTTTGGTGGGCATTCTTGCCAAGTGTCTTCATCTGTTAAAATGGGCTTAATTCCACTTACTTCATAGAATTTTCTAAGTTGAGCCTAAATAAAGCCCTTGATATCTGGCACATAATGAGCATTTAATAAGTGGCAGCTCCTGTTATTATTTAAAGGATGTTTGGGGTCAATAGAGAGATATTTTCTCAAATATTGTTCTTTCATTGCTTTTCTACACAGTGTAATATTTTCTATCATTTAGAATAAAATTTTTGAAACTTTTTTATTGAACTGAGTTAAATAATTATGTTGCATTCAATTATTTAAAAAAAAAAAACAATATTAAACCAAATAGGATAGAGAAAATGAAATTGAGTATTTTAAATGGGAAAATTTCCAAAGCAAGGAATAAAACAAAATATTTATTAGAATAAGTGAGTTATAATGTTACATTAACAAACATTATCCTTCCTAATGAGAAGTGCTGAGGCTAAATTTCTGCATTACTCAGCAGAGAAAATTGCTTTCTACAGAGGAAAAACTGAAAATAACACTAAGATTTGCAAACTTATCAACTATATATTATGATATTTTTCTCAATTTATGTACTTTTCTAATATAAAGTTTGGAGACAGAATTTCATAATAGATCATTTGGATTATAAATTTGCATGGTATGATCTCATAAATACTTAAATAAGAAAAAACTCTAACAGTAAATTTCATGAATGTGGATTTTGTTATTTACACTACTACTTTTTTACAGCATTTACTATGGTTGATCAAGTTACAGAATGGAATGTGCAAAATATACTCCTTGATTCCTTCCACATCTCTGCATTGATGAACATTATTTTCTATTCAATTACATCTATCCTAACACACCTGAAAGTCTTTCGTGCAGGAAATTTGTATTACCTATGTAATAGAAACACATTTAATTGAGTCGAATGTGTTTGTGCTGATGCCAAGGGAACCTTACATATTTATCACATCCTATCTGGCTACCTCATTATAAAATTAGGGGTTGGCCTAGTCAACTCCATGGCCCCTCACAGTTCTGGCGTTTTCCTCTTATAGATGTAATTATATTTTGAGATGTTAATTTGACTCTGGTACATTAGTTTTGGGATAATAACAGACCATGTTATAACAGATTCAGTCCAGGACAATTATTTCTTTCCAGACAAATGTGCCAGTGACACCAAGAATGAATATTCAGTTCCATTATGGGCCAGTTAACTTCACAGAGGGGTAACCTACTTCACAGCTAAAATACTCATTTAGCACACAAATTTATGCTGATGTTAGGAAAGGAACAGAGAAAGACAAACTCATTGAAAAAAAGGAGTAACTAGTTCACTAAGATTAACCATTGCTACCGGCAAGGGATTAAAAAAAAAGGAACTCCAAGAAATTGTCAACTCTTACAGAAGCTGGCAACTCAGCAACATTTTTATAAATATATCAAGGTTTCTAAACATTTTATTTTTCCAAGTAAAAATATTTACAAACAAAACAGAGCAAAACTTAAATTACCATGCTTGATCTTCATTATATATATATGTAAAAGCTCATTCCAACATTAAAAAAAAAATCTATCGTGGAGTAGAAGATATTCCTTTAATTTAAAAAATTTTGGCTTTGAAAAATATATTAACTATTTTTTTGTGTAACATTTATGTAATCGAAATACTTTTTAAAAAATAATATAAAAATAAATATATTAAACTGTGTTTCCTCATATCGTCATAGACTGTTGAAAACTTCATTATGGATCAACAGTGGTTGCAGAGCGCCATTTGAAGCCACTTTATTTATAACATATTTTATGAACATATATACACCGATGTTAAAATGCATGAATGCATCATTACTTTCCTACCAAAGAGGCTGAATTCCAATTTCACTGTAGAAGATTTTTGGCAATATAAATATAAATTCAGGAAATGTGGAGAAATGTCTTCCTCAATATGACCTGACAATAAAATCCTGAACCACAGGAAGACTATGTTCTCTCAGAGGATGGTAGCTCACCCAGTGAGGTGCAGCACACAGGAGCAGCTTATAGGGTAGATCTCCTGCTCCCCAGTGTGCCCACTGGGATCACTGAGCACGAATTCTGAGCCTCTAGAGATGCTGGAAGCTAAGTCAGTATCACATCCTTCTCTTTCAAGACCCTTGAGGCTGTCCTGAAGTAATCAAAGTTTCCCAGAACCCCTTCCTGCTAAATAAAGCTAACTTCATTACAGAAAGCTTCATTTCTAGATTAGTATCTTCCATAGTCTATTTCAAGGTGTATTATAGAATGTTAATAGATAAAAAGTGAAAATAACATGCTAATGGATGAAGTTTGGGAAATGGTGAAACAAAATTCAAAAGGTCTGGTTGGCATCTTCTAAGAGAAGTCTATAGCATGCCTATTTATTTCTCATAAACATATTTTACTTGAGAAACACAGTTTTAGGGACTTTAATTTCTTCTGTTTCTACATGTCTATCAGAATTCAGATCTCAGCTAGGCAATGCTTGGAAATAGATTTATATAGCTGGGTGGCAAGAAATCCCATCTCTTCAATATTATTGCACTTAAAAACAAATTAATGTAACATTATGCCTGAGGGGTTTGACTTAACGTTATTGATAAAGGCTCTCCTGGATCCATTGATAAATGTTAAGCAAATGTAGATAAATAAAAGGTAAAATTATTTAGTTTCAGCCTTCTAACTTTAGCCTTCTTGATTTATTCCTTACAATTAAAAGTATGTTATCTTTCTTTGGTGTGGTTTTGTATGTATTTATCACTGGACTTGTCATGAACAGTTTAATTACTTTTAATATCAAATAAAAGCAAGTGAAAGGTGAATAATTCAGGGAAATACTCCCTCTCCACAATTCCAAAATAATCGGTAAAGTTAATAGTCAACTTACATTTTAGATTGCTGTACACAACTGTGGTGACTGCTTCTCAGCAACAGACATTATTTTTAAAATATTAAAGCCATTTTCCTTCTGATTTTCCCTTTTGGTGGCTCAGTATTAATTATGCCTGAGGTATCTTTGATTGCTGTCAAACAGTGATATTAGCTGGTTGTAAATTCAGTTGGAAGAACCGCTATTGTGAGGTCAAGGTCTACAGTGCGTAACACAAACTGCTTGGGAACAAATCTGATGACCATTTCAATCAGGGGTCACTCTCTAGAATTTTTTTAGCTGGTGATAGCAAATCATCAACCCATTAAATGCTACCATGTCCTCCTCCTCTTAATAGCTTATTTGTTCTTACAAATAGCCTCTTTTCTGGATTGGGGAATGGTGATTAGGATTGCATAGTTTGGTAGAGCCAGCATTAGCATCACGGCTGTGTTGAGGATTAATAACAGTAGCCATAATGATGACAGAAAATGATAATAGTTCTAATTACTGATATTCATCTTAGGATGGTGAGCAGCTGTTAAAACAGATCTTTAGAAGGTAAAGTTCAGTCACATATCTTTTCCTCCAAATAGGAAGCTTTAATGCTAATTAGGAAGGAAGAGTACACATTCAAATGTCAGTCAGAGTGCAACATGATTATTCTGCACTAACTTTTTTCTCCCCCACCCTGAATCTTCTGGCTCTTGAGCTTTGTAAAAAGCCGACACTGAAAGTAATGGCAGGAGTTCCAGGAGGCCTCCTAGTTTCCACTTGAAACAACCCTTCCGATTCAGTGCGGGAAGTTTCTCATCTAATTGCATTTGGAGACCGTGACCTGTTCCCTGTAAGTTGTCACAAATTCTCATGCCCACAAAGCCTCTCTGCCTACTAGGAATTGACTTAGGGTTCAGAAAGCTGTCCAGAGAGTTGGGGTCTATTATAGCACTACCAAAATTAGCTGCAAGACCTTCAGCAAATCACTTAACTTCTTGGCAGGCAAAACTGTCATTCCATTCGTAAAATGAAAAAGTTAGAATTGGTCAATATTTCCTAAATTCTCCAGATCATAAGAGTCACCTAGGATGTTGGTGGGGGAGGGATGGGGAGGCATGGATGGTACTGTGGTGTTTGGCCCAAACTCAGCATCAGAACATCCAAGTCAAAGGGTATAAAATTGGAGTCAGAGTTAAATGTGGGAAATCTTTCCCTGGCCTCTGAGAACAGGAAGCAGGGAGAACGTTCAAAGCCGGTTGGGAACTGACTCCACTTCCCCCCAGCTAAGGATGAGAAATTGCTGATGCTGTGTTTGGCTCATAAATCAGGAAGCCTGATAACTGTCAACATTCCCTTAAATCAGGGGTGGTCGAACTTTTTCTATAAAGGCCAGAAAAGGAAATATTTCAAGTTTTCAGGCCACGTGGTCTCTGTTACAATTATTCAACTCTGCCATTTCAACACAAAAGCAGCCATAGACAATAAGTAAAGAAATAAAGGTGGCTGTGCTTCAATTAAACTTATATTTGAATTTCATACAATTTTAATATGACATGCAATATTATTCTTCTTTTAATTTTTTTTTCAAACATTTAAAAGTGAAAAAAAAACGCTCTTACTCTCAGGCCATACAAAAATATGTAGTGGGCAGTTTCTGATCCCTGCATTGAATGGAAATGCCAAGAGTTTTAGGGTAATATCTTATCAAATGATAATGTAAGCCCCACAATTTAAAAAAGCAGAGATAGAGCCAAGTGTCACTTTCTTCTTGAATCCAATAGGATCCTATCTGGTAAGTGAGAAGATAGGAGCAGGGGGGAATGAGAAGGGTGCCACAGTGATAGGGTGGGTCTGCTGCTGCTGGGTTTAGCCTCCCCATTTCCATTAGGCTCTGTTCCCTTAATGAAACACATTGGGAATCTTTGGTAGGTGGGTGCACGTATTCAGACGTGGGCACCTGCGAGCAAGTGTGCAGCCTCTGCTGCCCATCTGTAACTAGCACCGCTCCAGTTGCTAGTTAATACAGGGGCCTAGGCCTCTCCCATGAGAGAGAGAGAGAGAGAGAGAGAGAGAGAGAGTGTGTGTGTGTGTGTGTTTCAGCAGTTCTGAGGAGGGGGCATCCAGAAATCTGTTCTTTGAGCAACCTTCCCAGGTGACTCAGATGAGCTGACCTAATACTAGAAGCAAAGTCTAGCACAAATTGAAAGTTCATGGTGCAGCTGAAGTCTTACCTTCTTTAGGGCTACAAGGCTGCCCCTTTCTCTTTCATAAACATAAAATTATACTCATGAAGTGGTATCACTAGCTTGAGCTACATACCAATCTTTACACTAAAAGGTAAGGCAGGATCATTGAACATGAGGTCCTAGAAGCAAGCAAGCTTCTAAAGCGACTCAGCAAAAACAAAACAAAACAAACAAACAAACAAAACCACTACGCAAGGCAAGAAATGTTCAGGAAAAACATGCTCCAGCAACTGCTCTACAGTGAACCGATAGAGCCACAAGCAGACAGAGCAGAGGGAGCGATTTGCCGGCGCTTTTCAAACTCTGTGACAATTCTGAACCTCCGGGAAACACAGTAGCACACAGAACAAGTAAACCCACAGTAATCAGGGATGGGGAGCCTCTGTCTGAGCAAAGGGGTTGGGCAGGCCACACGTCTATGACAGCTTTGCTCTAAACGGCGATGACAGCTGTGAACCAAAGGGCAGCCTTTCTTGGAATAAGCTGTTAAGCAGCATTTCTTGGCACAAAAAGCAATCCTGATCCGAAGTACCATCTCTGAATACAAAAGACAAAGCTGGCTGTATCAATTCTGCTAGGGGCCACGCATCTAAAGAGGCTATTACCCCCACATCACCTTTCCTATTCACAAATTATACTCCCTCTCACCTAAATTTCTGCTATTTTCCTTTATGTTCCTTACTGTTCTCTCCTCTCACAGGTGCTTTGGTCCAGCTTTCAGCTCAGGGTTTTCTTCATACCAGTGTCATCCTGTAATTCTGATTGCTTAAGACCTCTGACCATATTAAATTCCTTCCCTGAACCTATTATTCTCTATGGAAATATTTTTTAATATGTTCAGAGAGATGTGTTAACTTTTGTAATGCCTATTATATAATGTTATTTCATTGTGATTTGGAAACAATCCTTTCAACAGACTTAATAATAAGTAACAATAATAGCTAACAATAAGTTCTATGTACCAGGTATTGTGTTAAATGCTTTATATTTATATCATATTTAAAATTAAAAACTAATCCTATGAAGTAGGTCTATTATTTTCTTATTTTCCAGAAGGGAATACTGAGACTTAGGGAAATAACTTGTTCAAGGTCACACAACTAGTGAGCTGTGGATCCAGGAATAAAGTGTGCTGCCAAGATTCAAATTCAGGCCTTCTACCTATTGATATACATATAGATATAGACAGCTCATTTTCATTAATCACAGCAGTTATATTCTATTAGTGAAACTGAACCACTGCTTCTAGGGGAAATTCAGGGTTAATTTCCAGTGAGTCTCTGGTCACACCATTGTCATCAACTTATTAATATATAAACTTGTCTTATGTGTGTTGCTGTGTAAAGACACCTTACTTAATATTTATTGTTGATTCATTAACGTTGAGTTAACGACCAACAGCACTAAAACCCATGCCTGAACAAAACTTATCTAACCCACACATTTTCTAAGGCACACCGCAGCCCTCTTGCACTTAGGAACACTGAAAAGGACCTCGACACTTAGGGGCCATTTTGCATAGTGAAATCACAAACAAAAAAAAAGTGTACAAAAATGCGAAACATGTGACACTAAATTCACTGAGAAAAGGACACTTGTTTACAGTATGAGAGCTGAAACGGGAAAGCAGAGTGTCACCTTGTTCAGCCTCAGTTGGGAACATGGACATCAGGCAATTCAAATTTTTTGCCACTCTGCACATGTCCATGAATGATTACAATAGTGCCATGGTATTGATTTGGAACTAAATAAATGAATTTTAACAAGGTGAATTCACAAAGATGGAATCCATGGAAAATGAAAGTCAACCATTTAAATAACATAACATATATACATCCACACACACACATACATGTACATATATGCAGGATCACTATAGATGAGGAATTAAAAAGAGAGAAGACATGCACACTGTAAAGCTATGGATTTGGGGATTCTCATAGATCCAAAGTACTAAACTGCAATTGTAGAAACTGGGAAGACAGCTACAAGAGGCCTTAACCTGCCTGTTAAGTGAGTAGTAGTTGACAATAACTTAGCTCTCTCCCGAGGGATGTTATATTGTAAAGTCAGCATCCTTTACAAGAGTTTTCTTGTCCTTTAGAATATCCTTCCAAAGATTTAGCCTTTGTTATATCTCTCTGGGATGGATAAGGGAGAGGAGAGAGCCAACAGAAGAAAATAAGTCATCCCTTTCCCATGATCTTCCAATCCTTGACTCCCCAACTCCATTTTCCACCTTGATTTGGGGTGCTTGGGGATCCTCTTCCAGCCTCCTCTACAATATATCATAAATGTAGTACTGACGGTTCCTTGTATTTCTGAATGCATGGCCCCTGCCCTTGACATGTTTCTATCCTACTTGTGGAAATAAAGCATCCAAATGTAAAATAGAACAGTTTTGTTTTATTCATTGGGTCACTCTTGCAGGAAATATTTATCTACTCAGACTATTCATTCAACAAATATTTATTGATTACATACTGTCAGGTATAACACTCGTGTAAATCCTCGCTCTGCTGTAAAATGGAGATATGAGTCAAGACATACACTATCCTTAAGGAACTTACAGCAAATTGGGAGACAGATAAGTACAAAAGAATGAAAAGAACAACAAAAAAAAGAATAAAAGGATAAAATTAATCAGGGCAAGCTTCTTTAAAAAACAACAGCAGTTCTATTTGGTGCTAAATATTATCTTTGGAAGAGGAAAGAGGCGTCAGGGATAGCCCACTGCTCTCATGCCAGGCAATCATTAATGGTTTTTAGAAATGTAAACTGATTTGTACGATGTCTCACAAAACAAAGAGAAGCCAGTAGAATAATGTTGCACTGCAGGTCTATTTACAAGATAGACCATAGTATCTTTATTAAAATAATAAATTTCGGGTATAAGTAATAAAAGAGTGAGGAGAAGCTTACTTATAACATCTGATAATAATTGCACGTGCACACAGGACATAAGATACACAGAAAGATCCTCTCACACAACTGCAATCTCCTTAAAGTTTTGGGTGGTCACAGTTCATTCCTCATTAACAATGACTAACATCTGATGAATGTTCATGCCTGAAATACTACCTGTGCTGGTTCAGAGCCTTATCCACTAAGAAACAAACTTGAAGTCAGTAGCCTAAAGAAGGGTGGGAAGTTGTGCTTGCCATGGATTCAGAGGGGTGCTATGTAGACAAAAGGTTAGGAGGAGACCTGGAACCAAATGCCTCCACCATCTTCAACTCCAAGCTATTTTATAACTCTCTCCAGCATGTGCAAGCTTTGTATTTTGTGGCTAAAACTGAAAGCCCAACTGGTTTCCCTATCTTTAACTGCTTACTGGTGTGCTGCAAGCACAAGTGGGCTTCTATTTATTTCTTGGATGCCTACTATGTATAAGCCTCTGAGCTAGGTTCTTTGGCAAGAATAGAGATGCCTTAGAGTTTAAAAAAAGAAGAAGAAGAAGAGTTGAAAATCTTGGCTTGCACTTTCTTGTATTCAGGGCAATCTGACTAATTCAGAGCAGGTGCTTATCACTCTGCCCTGTGAAAGGATTTCAGGGCTCATCACACACACAATCTGCTCTGATGCTATCACATGGCATTTTGTGAACAGGATTGCACATACATGCTGAAGGCAGGCCACTAATTTACAGTTTTGTACAAATTCACTGTTTACAAACCTCATAAATGGCAGCAAATCACAAGTACCAAGCAGGTTTGCATATTCTTATGTGGCAACCATTTCAAGCACTTTCTATGAATGCTTTCTAGAAAGCTGATTTATTGCAGATTGGTTTCCTATTTGTAGAACACATACATTTTAATGAATTACAAGCAGCATGAAGCAAAGCATACATATTCTGGCACTAAAACGACTAGAAATGCCTTATTTGGGGGCTTGTGGATAGAAAAAAAATGGATCCTTGTCATAACAGATTTAAAATGCTAACTGAGAAAAAATTAATATTCCCAGAAAAAAAAATACAAGTAAACATTTTCAGAACAAAGCACTGCTATTTATAAGAACAGAGAGTGGGGAAAAATAAAATTTATCTTTTCATTTATACTACAAGTTTTTAAGATGTGATACAGTATACTAATTAAAGGTGTCAATTTCAGTGTTAGATTCTGTGGTTTGAGGTATGTAGCCATTTACTTATTAGCTCTATAACCTAAACCTCAGTTCTCTTATCTGGAATGTGGGAAAAATAACAGTAATAATTATAATAATAACAATAATAACAACAACTCAGATGAAACTACATGAGACAATTTTACAAAAAGACCTTTGTGTGGCACAAATTAGCATTGATAAGTAGAAGATATCCCTGTTATCAGCTACTTACAGATATCCAGTGAAAAGTAGTACCAATATAGTTCTTGCCTTTAAGGACTTACAATTGAAAGGGGTAAATCTATACAAAACTAGATGTCAATTTAAAGGAATGGATAACAATAGCTTAATTGATTTGGAAGATATGGGAAAGAGATCTCACTCTATGGAGAGAAATGGATATGATTTAAGCTCAGAACCAGAAAGATCTTTGTTGAGATGTAATTATACAGAATCTCTGAGCTCGAATCTTAAAAGTCAATATTGTTCAATCACCATATCAATACTTAAGTACCCACAATAAACTAACTAAATCTCTTCTCCATGGCAGCTCATGAAATATTAATTACTTTTGTTAATATTTAACATCTTGAGCTGTACTTTGCCATCCATGATATTTGCATGACTGTCTCCTTCTCATCAGTCAAGTCTCAACTCAAATGTCACCTCTTCAGAGATAACTTCCCTAACTGCTCTAGCTAAAGTAGTCCCTCTCTCCCTGGCACTTTCTATCATGTTGCCCTATTTTTTTCATAATACTTTTAGCAAAATTTTCTAAGTGGTGTTACACATATCGGTTACATGGGGTTTCTCAATCTCTGCAGCACTGGCATTTTGGACTGGGTAATTCTCTGTTGTGGAGACTCTCCCATGCATTGTGGATGCTTAGCAGCATCCTGGGCTCTATCCACTAGAACTAGTAGCAGCAGCTCCCCACCCCCATGCCCCATATTGTGAGAACCAAAAATGTCTCCAGACATTGCCAAAACTCCCCTCAGCCTTCCAGGTAGAGAGATCAGTAAAACCTGGAGCAGCTAAAAACTCCTGACCAGTCACTTCCAACCATAAAGAATCTCGTTTGTTAACATCAGTATTTATGAAGGAGAAATATCATTTTCTAGATATGCCAAGACGTGAAGGAATTGGAGAACAAAGCAGGCTGGCCTCTCAAATTCTAGATTTACTTGCTTAATGGGTTTCATGTTAGTTATGTAACTTAACCCCACAGCAACACTACAAAGGGCAGAAACTGTTATAATCCCCCAATTTACAAATGAGACACAGACGGATTAAGTAATTTGCCCAAAGTCTCATTGTTTTTAAGAAAGGGAGCTCCCAGTGCTCTTAAGACTTAAACAATACTGTCTACTAAGTTAAAATAGAATACAATACCCTCCCAAACTCTTCTCCACAGAAAATTTCTAGGCTACGTCAACTGATTTCTCACACTGTTTTCAGAAATATTGCCTGTATTCCACCACATCCCCCCTACCCTATATTTCTAGAATGTGTTTCTTTTTATCATGAGCAAAACTGCACATTCCTTTTTCTGTTGCCTCATTTTTGTGGATTCCACCCAATATTCCCAACTGTTAAGATATTTTGGATCCTTGTTTGTCATTCAGCTCAAATGAGGTAAGTTGAGGGAAAATAAAAAGCTGTAAATGTGGAATAGATTATACATGTAAGTGAAAATGGAATTAAAGAGGTGGAAAGTTCAGAGTGAGGCGGAATTGGCCAGGGAAGTCTTCCTGGAAGAGGCAAAGTGATTTAGACCTTGTTAACATTCTTCAAACTGTTAAGAATTAAGAGACTGGCCTCTATCCATTAGCCTATTGGTTTATAGCCATCGCTGAGAATACTTATTTGAAAGTAGTAAAATTTGTCGAAGGAAACATACTTTCAGACCAGTACCACTGTGAGGGGGAGTAAGGTGGGGGGGTTGGGTTGGACTATCCATGGAACTGGGGGGAGAGTTGGAGGAAGGAGCAGGTGAACTCTGGGGATTTGCAGGTCCGTGGTTAAAACTACAATGTTGGGAATGTTCTTGTGGCAAATATGGCAGGGGAGGGTCACTGGTGTAGGGTGTTGGGTGTGGGGGGACGTGAGGGATAGGGTGCACCTGGGGCATGCCTGTATGGAATATGAAAGTGTTCATCTTGTCATAGTGTGTTATCTCAGTGGGTGGAGAACCACACAATAAACAAGAAAATATTAAACTCCCATCCTGGAGAGTCCTACTATGTTCTCAATTAGAGTGACAAGAATCCCTCAAGAACATAGGCAGTGCCTAATAGAAAACAGACCAATATGTCAAGCCCTCAATATTATTGCAGGTAACTATGAATCTTATTCTTCAAAAATGGAAACTTAGTGGTTACCATAGGTTCTGAGGGGAGGGGGAGGGAGGAATAGAATAGATGGAACATAGGGCATTTTTAGGGCATTAGAATTGTTCCACATGATCTTGCAAAAACAGATACAGGCCATTTTAAATTTCATCAAAACCTATTAAAGTGTACAGTGCAAGATGTAAACCATAATGTAAATCATTGACCATGGTTAGCAGCAATGCTTCAATATTTGTACACCAATTGTAACAAACATACCATCCACATGTAAAATGTTATTAATAGAGGAGAGTGAAAAAAGGGGAGGGCATTGGGTTTATGGGAATTCCCTATATTTTCTACGTGACTTTTCTGTAACCTAAAGCTTCTTTGAAGATAGACACTGGGGGAATATAAGGAAGAAATTTTCACTGTACATAAAAGACAACAGATCTTACAGTGATGAAAGACAATGTCTAAAACAATTTTATATTATATCCATTTTTAAATTTTTTTGTATTTTGTTATTTTTAAAACTATTATTATTTCATTTTCTTATTCATTTTATTTGGTTGTTTTATTGGCTTTGTTTCTGGAGAGGTTTTGGATCACAGAAGGGTCACAAGTGTGGCAGGGGAGGATCACAGGTACAGGGTGTTGGTGATTGGGGGGATGTGTGGGGAGGGGTGCACCTGGGGCATGCCTCTAAGGCATCTGAATATGTTTAAATGTTCATGGAGCATTGTCTAGGTGGGTGAAGACCCACACAATAACCAAAAGAATATTGAATTCCCATCCTGGGGAGTTCTGCTACACTCTCTAATAGAACAGCAAGAATCCCCTGAGTACAAGGGCAGTGCGTAGTCAAGGAAGACAGACCATTACGCCTGGTCCCTGATATTGATGATTGAACTTACGAACCTTTTCTTGTGAATTGAAACTAAGCCTAGTATTATATACTGCCTAAGATTTACCTCCTGAAAGCCTCCTTGTTCCTCAAATGTGGCCTCTCTTTAAGTCAAACTCAGCATATAAATGCTTTACTTTCCCCTCAGCTTGGGACATGACTCCCGGTGATGACCCTCCCTGGCACTGAGGGATTATTACCAAGCACCAACTAGCAATGCATCTGGAAAAAAGACCTTGACCAAAAGGGGGAAATATTAAAATCAAATGAGTTTTTATGGCTAAGAGATTTCAAAGTGAGTCAGTAGGTCATTCCAGAGGTTAGGCTTATGCACGTCTTAGCAGCATCTCATTCACTGCCATAGTAAACAGTGCCTCAAACAGCTGGGCTTCTGAAGGCTCTAGAGACGTCCAGAAACTATAAGGAGGGCAGATAGCTCAGGAATTCGGCACCCTGTCAATAGACCTTACTTTGTAATTTATGCTTCCCAGTGTAACAGAGTTAGACTCATTTATAGTTTCCTTACACATGGCTCTTCTGGCCCTTTTATTTGAACCTATAATTAGCACTATGCTTGTTAAATATATGTCCCAGAGACATAAATCTTTGGTCCGTTCATGTGTCAGGTGAACCCTGACTCTCAGCAGAGTTGCAACACCTATCCAGTTCATTGGACTCACCCAGGACAACTAACAAGGAGATGATGATGGACAAGACCATCCCAAGGAACAGAGAGAGTCTGCAACTGCAAGCAAGATAGTTCCATCCATCTGCCCCATGGGATCTAAGCCCCCTCTCAATTAGAAACAGAGTGGGCATCACGATCCCCAAATCCTCAAGATCGGGGAATGAGCAATGGAATAGAGTAGATTTATTATTATTCTATTATAGACTTATTATTTTTCTAGTCATGGAAGAACTTTTATCATTGAAATAAAAGCAGTGGTCACCAGAGGTTTCGAGGGGAGAGAAAGGGAAGAATAGGTGTAATGTGGGGCATTTTTGGAACATTGGAAGCATGCTGTGTGACACTGCAATGATGAATATAGGCCATTATATATTTTGTCATACCTACAAAATTGTGCAGGAGAGAGTATAAACTATAATGCAAACTTAGTCCACAGTTAGTAGCAATGCTTCAATATGTGTTCATCAATTGTAACAAATGTACCACACTAATGAAGGATGTTGTTAATGCGGAAAAGTGTGGGAGGGGGTGGGGGTGGGACAAATGGGATCCTCTATATTTTTTATGTAACATTTATGTAATCTAAAGCTTCTTTTAAAAAAAAATTTTTTTTTTAAAGAAAGAAAAGAAACATACTTTCTTTGGAGCCTAGGAAAGCCAGGCTAAAATTAATATCTAGGCATCTGGACCTTTATACTGTTTTTCCCTTGGACCAGAACCTTGACATCTTCTTCTCACCTCTTAACTTCCATTTTACCTCGCTGATATTTGCTCAGCTTTTAAATCTCAGCTTGTAATGTCACTTTCCCCAGAAAGCCTTCTCTGATTTCTCTAGACAGAGTGGGACCTCATAACATCCTACATTTTCCCCAGTCTGAGAATTTTATACACTGTACTGTAATTATGAGTTAACTTATATGTGTTTCCCACTAGAAACATAAAGTTCCTTGAGGACAGGATCAGCAGTTAAATGAATGTTTCTGGAAGGCAGGTTGGTCACTGTTCTAGTTACTAGATAAATACTACTCTGAGTTCACTAGGGAAATGATCACAGTGGAAATGGAATATAAGCACAATAAGGTAAATCTATAGCATTGGTCAAGCTAAATCTGGAAAAACAAAATAGACCAAATCCTCCTCCCCTCAAATTCTTCTTTCTTAATATTTGCACAATCGGATACCCTTGATTAATCCCAATTATTATACTTCTGTGAAACTACCCTATTCTTCTCCTTCCTTTCTTGATTAGGAAAAAAAAGTTTTCAACTCTAAAGAAACTTTTCGAGTTACATTTTTTTAGATAAATTGAATACTATATGCTAATTGTGTGTGCTTATAACAAAAGCATGGACTTACACTGCATATTTGCTCATGAAGTATTAAATTATGACTGCCATTTGGCAATTTCTCAGTATAATGAAGATCTATGATATTTTTATTTGTCCATGGGCCCTACAAACTAGCCAAGGAGACAAAACACTAAATTTACCTTTGCATCCTGCCTTGCTTCAGCTCATATTTTCTAAGCATGTACTGGTTGCATGAAAATATGGCCAGATTCTGCTTGATCACATTATTCAAAGGATCTTAAGCAAAGGTTGGTGCTAAATGTAAGGAAGAATCTATAGCTATAGATTCTAAATGCTTATACATCAAGTTCTAGATCCTAATGCATCTCTTTTCTTTGGAAACAACTGGAGAAAACATTCCAACCTCTAAACCTTCATTTAAGGTTTTCCTTCTGCCAGAGGCACCTTTCTTCCTCTATCTTCTCTGTCCATTCCCATCTTTCTCCCAGAAAATTCTACTTTTCATTCAATATTCAGCTTAACTGACACCTATGTCAGCAAGGCCTTCAGAGAATGTTTCACCCCACAACATTACTAGACTCTGATTAGGGCCACAAGGACACATTTTCCTTAAAATCTTATACCTTTCCTACATTGAAATTATCAAACGTGAATCAAATTCAATATATACTTCTATTTGTAACAGCTTGAGATATAATCCATATATTATAAAATTTACCCATTTAAAGTGTACAATTCAACCGTTTTTAGTATATTCACAGAGTTGTATAACCATCATCATGGAGTTATGCAACTGTCACCACAATTTCATTTGAGAACATTTTCATCATCCCCAAAATAAACTCTATACCTGTTAGTATTCACTCCCATTCCTCCACACTCAGTCAAATGCAACCACTAATCTACTTTCCTTCTCTATGTATTTGCCTTTTCTGTATATTTTATATAAATGGAATCATACAATATGTGGTCTTTGTGATTGGCTTTTTTTTACATAGCCTAATGATTTCAAGGTCATCCATGTTGTGGCATATATTAGTACTTCATTCCTTTTCATAGCCAAATAATATGTGAATGTACTATGTTTTATTTATCCATTTACCAGTGGATAGACATTTGAGTTATTTCTAATTTTGGCTACTATGAATAAAGTTTTGGGAAAAATTCATGTACAAGTTTTTGTGTGGACATAATTTTCAATTCTTTTGACTATATACATAGGACTGGAATTTCTGGGTCATACAGTAACCCTATGCTTAATATTTTGAGGAACTGCCTAACAATTTTTCAAAGAGGTATTACCATTTTACAGTCCCACCAAGAATGTATGAGGGTTCCAATTTCTCCACATCCTTGCCAATGCTTATAATTGTTTCTCTTTTTTATTATAGCATTCCTAATGGGTACAAGGTGGTACCTCTTTGTAGTTTTGATTTGCAGTTCTCTAATGATAAATGATGTTGGGCATATTTTCATGAGCTTATAGGCCATTAGTATATCTTCTTTGAAGAAATGTTTATTTAGATCATTTGCCTATTTTAAATTAAATTATTTATCTTTTTGTTATTGAGTTGTAAGTGTTCTTTATATATTCTGAATACAAGTCCCTTAAATATTTGATTTGCAAACATTTTCTCCTATTCCATATTTACTTGTGTAATACAATAAAATATGGAAATATTAATTTTAACTGAGGGTTTTGTCCTTACCTTTGATCTCTCCTCCCTGTCTGGATCCTCCTCACCCGGCCACAATGTACACACAGACACACACACACACATATCCCTTTCCACCTTAGTACCCTCAAGGGAAGTCAATTGTCCCAAGGAAAGGGAGACCCAAAAGAACGCAGGGAGAACACGAGATGGCCAAATTTCCAAACTTAGAGTTCTTTAGACTAAAGCAATTGAGAAAGAACATGTTCTTTGAATTTCCTCCAGCTTGAATTTGAATAGCAAGAGCCAAAACCGAAGGAAAGGAACACAAAGTTTAGTCATAAACAACAGATTTCAAAGAGAACTAATCATATTCTCATCTAACCCACCAATTTCTTTCCTGAAGAGTATAGGCCTGTTTAGAAAAACAGCAAAAGAGCGTTGCAGTATTCCAATAACTCAAACAAAGGCAGGGCCTCTTCCATGAATCACTCACAATTGGAGAGAATGCAAAGGAAACTGGGAAGATGATAAAATTAGATGGTACTGCTGAGGAACAGTTGCATGGCTAAAACAACCAGAAATTGAATCAGCCCTGCTGGACCTTGCAGCAAGGGGGAGGGCCTCTGGTACAATCTCCTTATTCCAGATGGGTCCTGGATAGCTGATATTTGCTTCTTATCACATCATCAAGCAATGGTGAGTTGAAAAATGCTCATACTCCCTGACTTTTTTCTGTCTTTCTAGTTTCACTTTCTCATCATGTCTCTTAATAATTCAAGGTGTCTGAGGAATGCTATTTGTCCAACCTGTTCAGGGCCATAATGACATAAATATCCAATAAACAAAAACATAAATATATGTGCTATTCAGGGACGCAAACCAGAATAACTCATTATTCAGGCTCAGATATGTCCAGGACCCAATCATGCAGAGTTGCAGATCCAAAGACAGAAAGAGCTCTTAAAACGTTGTTGAAGCAAAGATGTTTTTTATTGCAGGAAAATCATATCCAGTGTCTTCTTTTCTTTATTAGAGAAATTATGTGTTTACAGAACAATCATGCATAACAAATCCAGTAAAGAGAAATTGTACCTGAAACAGACTTCAATACAAGTAAAAGTGTGTTTTTGGTATGCTTTGTTTTCCATCTAAAAATCAGTAGATCTAAACAGCACTCATGCCTCACAGAGGTACAAAAACAAAACAAACATACTACACCAGGTGGAGAAAAGTGAGCTTGACTTCATTTGGTTCTTCAATCCGGCACTTTCAATAAAGTATAATTTTCCTCAACTTATCTAAATTTTTATATTCCTACTATTGTAAGCATAACCCCTATTCAAATTAATTTTCAAGTACCCTTTGTGACATGAAATTAGGTTAACCTCTGCACCTCTTCTCTATGAGAAATTGTTTTTATTTGTCTTCTTCTTTAAAGATGTCACCACAGTCCCTACATTTGGATACATATTAAATACTGGGTTTATATACGGTGGCTTTCTCCATGGTGTTTGGGTTCATGATAATTGAAGGGTTTATTCCTCAGCTGGAGATTAGCTAGAAGTTGTTCAATCCATTTGAAAAAACATAATTCATGTATAGAAACTAATAGTGTTCATGAAGGAAGAAGGAAAAATGCATTAGCTAGTTATAGTAAGGAGGAAGAGATTAGAATATATCTTATAATTTCACAGTTCTTTTCATGTACCCACAGGTATTTGCCAGACTCTCAGAATAGATTCAAACCTTTGATTAATTACTTCAAACGCACCTTTTCACTGTGAGATATGGGGTAGTAAAGAGGTTAATGAAACCAGTTTATAAAATCAGAACTTGTTATTCCCTACATACACCTAAAATTTCCCTCTAATTTATTTTACAAACTTTAAAATGGCTTCTCTAGCAAACCAAATCTGGAACTCCTAAAATGATCTCTGTTATTTCTTAAGACTTAATTTGAGTCAAAAATGGTTTAAGAAGAACATATTGCTGTGATTATGAAGGTGAATAATTAGAAAGTCAAGTAAATTATTTAAACTTCTCTTGTAAACACAACCTGGAAAAATGTTGGGATTACTGCACCTGGTCTGGATAGGCTTTTCACCAAGAAACTCTTTACACCTACAAGCATATGCTACTTCTCAGAGGGACTTGAGAAAACATAGATGATCCTGAAAAGGGCATGAGAGCTTCACCATTCAAAGGAAACAGTTCTGCTACGTGATATAAAGGAAAGGGGGGAAGAGACACTAAATTACAACAGTCAGAACAAGGACCTTAGTTTCTGTTTTCTAATTTCATAGGCAGTAACACAGTGGATAAATGCACGCTAGAAATCACAGTGGGAGGAAGGAAGTGGGGGTGCACAACGACAGAAACGACTCACATAAAGGCTTCTTTTCCAGCTCCAGACAGGATGCCCCACGCATGGTAAATTTGTTCTCTAGCCACACGT
>JAQZBX010043966.1:0-21493 GCA_029593785.1 Cabassous unicinctus
AAAATCTGCAGCATAAATAGAAAAAACATTCAATATCAGATCCACTGTATTATTTTCAGGAAGTCATCCTGATATTGCACAAAGAGGTACCTGCTCTGATATTTATTGAATTGTTTTATATAGTAGGAATGCCAATAAAGTCTCTCAAATTTTTAATGAAGAACTTCTGACAATGTTTTATAAAAATATTCCCAATATAGAAGAAAATACAAAGATGCCACAGTCATTTTTATGAAGTTAGCATATATGATTCCAAAATACAGCTACTGTTCACTCTGAAAAATGTGACATGATTCCGAAATTCATCAAAAAGAAGAGCTAAGTAAATTTTTTAAAGAATAATATTGACCATAAGAAGGAATGAAGTTCTGGGACATGCTGCAACATGAATGAACCTTGAAAACATGCTCAGTGAAATAAGCAAGGCACATCAGGACAAATATTGTATAATTTCACTTATATGAGATACCTAGAATTAGCAAATTCAGAGACAGAATGTAGATACATGTTACCCAGGGGAAAAAGGGGAGAGGGAACAGGAGAGATATTTTTCTTGGTGAGTATTTATTTATAAATAAGTAAGTAAATAAAAAAATACAAGCACTTACACTGCAATAAATTAAATAATTAATGAGCTACGATGATTAAAATAGAGATGTATTGGCATGCTCTTTGACAAATTATTGAGTTGAAACAACTTTCATCTAACTGGAATGTTACTACGTTCTACATGTTCCCATCCTAACCACTTCCTTGTCAAACACTATTAATTTATTCTATTAGACTATTTTTTCATGTAATATTTCATCTCATATTCTTTAATTTAAATTAGAAAACAAGACATAGTAAAATTTGCAGTACTGCATGTATATATTGTCACTGAAAATACAAACTTAAATGAAGCTGAGAATGCTATACAAAATAAAATAAATGGCTAAATATCACTAATGCAAAAATTTGCAGAACGAGAATAAGCAAGTATGTGTAGAAAAGGATTTGGAAAAGACTAAAAACCTGGCACATAAATTAAACATGGAGTTGTAAACTATAGGGTATATAAAATATAGGGTAACATTAACATGAAACTAGAGAGAAACAAAATTTAATGGTTTAAATAACCATGATAAAGACAAGGCAATGACCAAAGAACTAAATTTTAACCATCATTGATTCTTGGGGGAAAAAGTAAAGTGATATGGATGATAATGTATAAACATACGTTCTTAACTACACAAAAACATCTTCTAATAACAATTTGTTTTCTCTTAAATCATATGCAAGTGGGAGAAGTAAAAAGAATACCATCCTTGCTGTAGAGATAAAAACAGTTATTTTGTATTCAAAGCAGTTTCCATCTGAAGTTAGAATGAATATGTGATGTCTCTTAAGTGTATTTGATCTGCATTGAAACCATATTCTGACTGTAGCTTTCAGAATACCAAAAGTATCTGTAACTACTTGTCTGCAGCAGAGTCATCTAATATCCACTTAGACTTTTTATATTCTGTGTTCTATGGCTTGCAAAATGATTTAAAATTAATCTGAGCTAAAGAACAATTTATATATGCCATTGAACTGAAATTATGATGGATATGTTTGAAATATGAATTACAATTAAGGTAAAATCAATACAAATGTTAAAAGCTGTATATTTTCTTTCTTGAACTCACAATAAAATAAAAACTAAAATAATATATTGTAATTTTCCATTGTCTATTGTTTTCACTGAAATTATAAGTAATGTTGTATAAATTCATTATGTGAAGTAAAACACATTGCCTAAAATATTTTAGTCACAGCAGGTTATTAGAGTATTTTAATTATATGTTTGGTACAATAGCAGCTGTATTTAGTTTTCTTGAGGTAATGAATGCCTTTTCAAGGCTCTGTGAGAAATTTTTAAAAATGTTTTACATTGTTCCCTCTCAGGGAAGGATGAAAGGACAATGACCTACTAACTTCGGTAGTACTGATTAAAAGTGCACATGCAGAGTAGAGAATTTTAAAAATATATTGAAATTTAGCTAAACAAAGAGCTTCAAAAAAGTCAATGTCCCAAGACTGAGGAACTGCTCTAGATTAAAGGAGATAAAAGAAACATGGCAATTAAATGCAATTTAAATGGATATAGATTATTAGTACAATTAGAAAAAGTAAGAATAAGAGCTATATTATAGATAATAATATTATAACAATATACAATTTCCTGAATTTGATAACTGTTTTGTGCTTATGTAAGAGAATATCTTTGTTGTAAGCAGATACTGCCTGAAGTACTTAAAGTTGAAGGATAGTGCTATTAGTAGATTCAAATGGTTTAAAAATAATAATAATAATGCATAAATGTGGTTATACATATGTGTTTGTGTGTTTAACTATAGTGAATTAAGTACAGTATTTATAGAAGGAAATCCTACTTTATTCACTCCCAACAACCCACCACCACTGACATCACCACCATAGCTACCTGCAACATTTTTACCCTATATTCTACTTCTTTTTTATACTGGTAAGGACTTCCCTGAATACCTCATGTAAGATTTCAACATTGTTTCCCAAACCCAATATTGCAACTGCTATATTTTTTCTACTTAATACTAACTTGCATAGTATATATTTAATTTTGTATCTTGCTTTATTTCTTACCTAGCTAAATAGAAGCCATTTTTGTTTGTTTTGTTTTGTTTGTTTCTACAGTACTTAAAACTATGCCTGACACAGAGTCCTCAAGAGTATTTTTAAATTCAGTTTTCCATTTCTCAAAAAGTCTCAGCTAATACAATTTTGAGTATCTCTTAGCTGCTATTCTCTTTATTACCGATTTCTGGCACAACTATTAGATATACATTTGACTTTTAAAAACTATTCTTTATGTATTATTTTAAGGAACTTGTTTCTTAAAGTATAAAATACAGAGAGACAACTGCACAAATAATAGGATGATTTTTCAAAAAGTGAACACTGCTGTGTAGACAACACCCAAGTCAAGGAAGCAAACATCACCAGCCCTCCAGAAGGCTGCTATGTACCCCACAAAATCATTACTCCCCACGTCCACTCCATAGCTTGCAAGAATCACAAGTATCCTGACTTCTAACACCATTATTAGATAACTTTTCCCTGATTTTGAACTTTACATAAAAGGAATCACGTAGAGCATATCCTTTTGTATCTGACTTATTTCATTCAATGTTATGCTTGTGAGATTGATCCACATGGTTCAGCATAGCATGAATTCTCAATTCTATTTTACATTCCGTATTATTAATATACCACAACTTATTTTATACTTTCTACATATGATGACCATTTGTGGGTTGCTTCCAAATTTTAGCTACTATAAATGATTCTGCTATCCATCATTGCATATGTCTTTTGGTACACATATACACATTTCTTTTTTTATCCCCCTTGGGGCCTTTAGCACATTATATAAGGATTGTATTCTTGATCTATATGTGTAATATTATATTTTTACCACAATAATAATTTCTCTTTTCCTTCTGCATTTCCTAAGACTATATTTCTTAGCTAACTTTGGACCATGCAACCAGTTAGACATTTTAGTAGCTATTGAATTAGGTAGTAATTTTAATCTTCATTTTACAGATGAGAAACTAGAACAGAGAGAAATTACGTAAGTTGTCCTTGGTGGTACAGCCAAAAAGTGGAGCCAGTATCAAACCTAGGCAACTTGTCTTTAGACTTTGTGCTCTGAGCCACTGTTCTAAGGTATTCAAAATGTATTGCTTTTTGTTATGCAGTACATAATATTGGTGTTTTCTTTGATCATTCATTCAGCATTCTTTGTGTGTGCTTTTATTTTTTTTATTAGCAAAGTTGTGAGTTTACAAAACAATCATGCATAAAATACAGGATTATCATACACAACACCACCACTAACACTTAGCACCGGTGTGGAACATTTGTTACTATTAATGATAGCACTTTTAAAATAATTATATTTTTTAACAGTAGTTACCTTTGTTAAAATTTATGATTTATGAAAAATTATTAAAATAGTTCTGTCATTCCATTATTTACATTAGATATCTTTTTCATGTACTACCTATTATTACTACATTGTATTAGTATCATATATTTGTTATAATTCATGAAAGAACATTCTAATACTTGTACTATTAACTAGAGTCCATCATCTACAATAGAAGTGTTGTACAGTCCAATGTTTTATCCTTTAATTTTTATTCTAGTAATATAGACATCCTAAAGTCTCCTCTTTTAAACTCATTGACCTATAAAGTTCAATGCTGTTGATTACACTCACAAACATGTGCCACCATCACCAAATTTAACATCAGCCTAAACAGAAATTCCGTAAAAGTTAAGTATCAAGTCTCCATTCTCTAATTCCAATCTATTTCATGGAAACCTATATTCTAGATTCTAACTCTATTAATTTGCTTATTTAATCCGTTCATAACAGTGAAATCATACAATATTTTTCCTTTTGTGTCTGACTTATTTCACTCAACATACTGTCCTCATGGTTCATTCATGTTGTCACATGCATCAGGACTTCGTTGTTTTACAGCTGAATAATATTCCATTGAATGCATTGATTGCTTCAATGTTGATGGACACTTGAATTGCTTCCATCTTTTGGCAATAGTTAATAATGCTGCCATGAACACTGGTGTATAAATCTGTTCAAGGCCCTGCTTTCAGCTTTTCTGGGTATATGCCTAGTAGCATGATTGATGGATCATATGGTAATTCTATACTTAGCTTCCTGCGGAACTGCCAAAGTATCTTCAATAGCAGCTGCAACATTTTACATTCCCACCAGAAATGAATGAGTCTTCCTATTTCTTCACATCCTCTTCAACACTTGTATTTTTTTTTAAGTGGCCATTCTAGTAGGTATGAAATGATATCTCATTGTGGTTTTGATTTGCATTTCCTTAATGCTTAATGCCAGTGATATTGGACATTTTTTTCATTTGCTTTCTTGTCATCTGTATTTCCTCTTTAGAGAAAGGTCTTTTCAAGACTTTTGCTAACTTTTTAATTGGGTCATTTGTCTTTTTATGGTTGAATTGTAGGATATCTATATTCTAGATAGTAAACTCCCATCAGATATGTGATTTCCAAATATGTTCTCCCATTGAGTAGATTGCCTTTACATTTTATTGACAAAGTCCTTTGATGCACAAAAGTGTTTCAATTTGAGGAGGTCCCATTTATCTATTTTGTCTTTCATTGCTTGTGATTTGGTTGTAAAGTCTAAGAAACCATTGCCTACCACAAGATCTTGAAGATGCTTTCCTACAGTTTCTTCTAGGAGCTTTTATATTCCTGATCTTATATTTAGGTCTTTTATCTATTCTGAGTTAATTTTTGTATATAGTGTGAGAAAGGGGTTCTCTTTCATTCATTTGGATATGGATATCCAGTTCACCCAGCACCATATGTTGAAGAGTCAATTCTTTCCCAGTTGTGTGGACTTGGCAGCCTTGTCAAAAATCAATTGACCATAGATGGGTTGCCAGTGTTTGTCTCTTATATTTTGGGATCCTCTGGTTAGTTGGTTAAATATTTATGATTGTCATTTCTTCTTGATAGATTGTCCCTTTTATTAATATATGGTGTCTTTCTTTGTCTCTTATAACAGTTTTGCATTTAGAATCTATTTTTGTCTCATATAAGTATAGCTAACCCAGCTCTTTTTTGTTTACTATTTGCATGAAATATCTTTATCCACCTTTTCACTATAAACCTATTTGTGTTTTTGGGTCTAAGGTGAGTCCTTTTAAATAGCATACAGTTTTTTTGTGTGTATGTTTTTTTTTTTAAGATTTATTTTTATTTATTTACTTATCTGCCCTTGCTGCTTGTGCTTGCTGTGTCCATTTGCTTTTTTGTGTTTTTCTGTGTCTGCTTGTCTCCCTTTGTTGAGTCATCGTGCTGCGTTGGCTCACCGCACCGTGGGGGCAGGCTTGCCTTCATCAGGAGGCCCCAGGAAACAAACCTGGGGCCTCCCATATGGTAAACGGGAGCCCAACCAATTGAGCCACAGACGCTTCCCAATAGCATACAGTTTTTATCCATTCTGCCAATCTGTGTCTTTTGATTGGGGAGTTTAATCAATTAACATTTAATGTTATTCCTGTAAAGGTATTATTTCAGCCATTTTATTCCTTGGTTTTTATATGGCATATCATTTTTTTGTCTCTCTTTTTATCCATTTAGTTACTTTACTGTAATGAATCTTCATTTCATCACACTACTCCAAGTCACTCTCTCCTGTCTTTTTCTTTCAATTAGCAGAACTCTTTTTAGTATTTCCTGTAGGGAAGGTCTCATGTTGACAAACTCTCTCAGTTTCTGTTTATCTTTGAATATTTAAACTCTTCCTCATTATTGAAGCACAGTTTTCCCAAATAAAGAAATTTTGGGCTGGCAGTTTTTCTCTTTCAATACCTTAAATGTATTACACCACTGCCTTCTTATCTCCATGGTTTCTGATGAGAAATTGGCACTTCGTCTTATTGTGAATCCCTTGTATTTGCTGAATTGCTCTTTTCTTGTTGCTTTCAGAATTTTCTTTCTTTGGCATTTGATATTCTGATTACTATTTGTCTTGGTGTAGGCCTATTAGAATTCATTCTGTTTAGAATATGTAGCACTTTTTGGACATACATATGTATTTCTTTCTTAAGAGTTGGGAAATTTTCAGCCAGTATTTCCTCAAATATTCTTTCTGCCCCCTTACCTTTCTCCTCTCCCTCTTAGACACCATGACACATATGTTTGCATGCTTTGTGCATTCAAATCCCTGAGACCTGCTCATTTTTTCCCCATTCTTTTTTCTATCTGTTCTTCTGTATGTAAGATTTCAATTGTCCTGTGTTCAAGTTTGCTGATTCTTTCTTCTGCCTGTTCAAATCTGCTTTTGTATGCCTCTCATGTATTTGTATTCTCTTCCACTGTGCCTTTCACCTCTATAATTTCTGCTGTTTCTTTTTATAATTTCAAATTCTTTTCTATGCTCACATAGTATCTTAATATCCTTTATTTCTTTAGCCATATTTTCCTTCATCTCCTTGAATTGATGTAGGAGATTTGTTTGAACATCTTTGATTAGTTCCAAATTTTGTGTCTTCTCTGAAGTTCTAATTTGTTCCCATGACTGGACCACATCTTGGTTTCTTAGTATAGCTTGTAATTTTTTTCTGATGTCTAGGCATCTGATTATCTTGATGAATTTACACTTAAGGTCAATTTCTCACTCTTGCCTAGGGTTTTATTTTTGATTGCCTTTGTGTTAAGGGTCTTCTTTGACACTAGGTTCAACTTATCCTAGACCTTTAGTATAGCCCATATTTAACTGATCAGACTTGTTCAGCTCTTTTTTATCTGATTCTTGCCCTAGATATATGGTACAGTTTTTAAGATTACTTTGTGTGTGTGTGTGTGTGTGTGTGCAATTATTTCACTTCCAGGAGAATGCTTTCTTTCCTCTTTCCTTCTCTGGGAATCTTTATCTCTTCTGTTTTTTGTTTTGCCTACTTTTTAACATTCCTTTTGTTTTTTCTCTTGCTGCTTTTGCTCGGAGGGCAATTTCAGGGCAGAGGGTCACCCCAGAAAGGACTCTCCCAAGTTAGTCTTTCCCAGTTAAAACAGAATGATGGACCCATGAAAGGGTCAAAGACCAGTTCCAAAGTGTCAGGAAGGATGCCATAAGCCACTTTGACATTTCCCCAAAGCTGCCCTTTCCTGGACTGTCCAGCAGATGTTGTCCTTCAGCTAACTGTTCCTTGTAGCCCTGAGAGGGCACTGCACCTTTAAATTTCCACTGCCTCTGTCCCTTTCTGGGGTGGGGTTGGAACAATGGCTGCCACTGCCTTTGGGGTGGGTTGAAACAGTAATTCAGAGCCAGGATCCAGAAATCTGAATTTGCTAATCAAAGCCATGATGAATGATCACCTGTACCCACCCCTCTTCTTGGGGAAGAGGATTTTTATGTCCCTTTCTGTCCCTAGCAAGTTGGCCAGGGACTGGACCCCAAGATGACCTATCATGAGTGTGGGGGATGGGCACTGGCAGCCACTTCAGTGAAAGAGCTACTAATTGTTCTTTACCATAGTTTATCAGTCTCTTCCTATCACCCTTCCCTGGATGTTATATAGTGTTCTTCTGGTCTCTGGAGCCCCAGAGCAGTTTGTCAGACAGTTTGGCATTTTCTGTCTGTTTAATAGCTGTTTTAATGGACAGAATGAGCTCCCTACTCCAACCCGTTCCTGAAAGTAGTATCCTACCTGTTTTTGTTTGTTATATACCCAGGAGCATAATTTTTGGGTCATAAGTACATTTAGGTTTACAAAATCTACCAAATAGTTTCCCAAAGTAAATGACAGTCTCATTTTCTCCAAATATTTCCAACAATTGGTACTACCTTTTTGCTTTTTTTAAAACCATGCTAATGGGAGAATAATAGTATAGCACTGTTGTTTTCATTTATCACTTATGATGAATTTGAATAATTTATATGTTTACTGACCATTTGGATATCTTCTTTGTTCATGTGCTTATTCGCTCTTTTTTTCCATTTTCTATTGAGTTATCTGCCTCTTTTAAAAATTTTATTTGTAGATTACTTGTATTATACATGATTCCCAGATACATGTATTGTAAATATTTTCACCTTGTCTTTTCATACTTTTAATAATATCTTTCAATCAATAGTTCTTAATTTTAATGTTATACATGTAATTTTTTTTTTTCTATCAGTTAGTATTTTTTTCATGTGTCCTGACAAGGAAACATTTGACTAACTCAAACTCATGAAGATATTCTCCTATTTCTCTTTTTCTAGAATCTTTTCCATTTTAACTTTTCATTCTTAGATCTACAATACACCTGGGATTGATACTCTATCTGGTTTAAAATATCAGGCAATATTATTTTTCCAATATGGTTAGCCATTTGAATGAGCATCGTTTATTGAAAAGACCAACTTTTCTCACTGTACTGCATTATCATAAAATATCTAGGTGTCTATTTGTAAAATGGTGTTGTGGTGATGGCTTGATCTCTGCCTCTGCCATGTGGTACTATCTCTCTTATTCTCTGGCTTCCACTTCTGGCTTCATCTTCCATGTCCAATTTCTTTTGTTTATGAGATTAAGGCCCACCTTCATTCAATGTGTCCACACTTGAACCAATAATAACATCTTCAAAGGTTAGGACTTGAACATATTTTTTGTGGGAGACATGATTCAATACCCAACACCTTCTCTTAGTTTGCTATGAGTTTTTACAATGAATGGGTATGAATTTTATCAAATATTTTTTCTGAATCTATTGACATGATCACATAATTTTTCAGCTTATTCTGTTAATGTGATCATTTACATTTTTTCATATTTTACTGTCAATTTATCTTTGCTTTTCTGGAATATTCTCCATGGTTACAAGAATTCTTTCATATTGTTTCATCTCTTTAACTCTTTGAATTGCATTCTGATTACTCACATTTACCTATTAGGTCTTTAATTCTTTATTCAGTGTGTCCTACCACAACAATTTTTATTTTAAGTGAATTTATATATATATATATATATATATATATGCATATAAATTCCAAATTTTATCAGGTCCTTTAAAAAATAAACATGCTATTTTATACTAGTTTTAGATTTATAGAAAAGTCACAAAGAAAAAACAAAGAGTTCCCATATACCCCACAAACAACCAGTTTCCCCTATTGTTAACATCGTACATTAGTACATTTGTCACAATTTGAACCAATATTCATAGATAGTTATTAACTAAAACTCATATTTTATTCAGATATCCTTGGTTTTTATCAAGTACTTTTTCTGTTCCAGGATCCTGCCAGGATAAAAAATTACATTCAGTAGTAATGTCTATTTGTGGCTTGATAGCTTATTCCTTTTTATCAAAGTTGTATTCCATTGTATGGGTATACCACAGTTCCTTTTTCCATTCATTCATTTAAGAACAACTTGATTGCTTCTAGTTTTTGGTGATTATGTATAAAGCTGCTATAAACATATGTGTGCAGGATTTTTGTGGACATATTTATTTATTTATTTATTTTTATATTCAGTTTTTTATTTTTTTATTTTTTTATTTTTTTAGGAGGCACTGGGGATTGAACCCAGGACCTTGTATATGGAAAGCAGGTGTTCAACCACTGAGCTATACCTGCTCCCCTGGACTTAATTTTTAAAATCTACTATGTAAATACCTAGGACCAAAATTGCTGCATCATGTGGTAAAACTACATTTAGCTTTGGAAGAAGTTGCCATGCTTCCAAAATGGCTGTACCATTTTGCATTCCCACCAGCAAGAGAGTTTTTCTTGCTCTACATCCTCACCAGAAATTTGTATTGTTGGTTATTTTTTATCTTAGCAACTTTCTAGGTGTTTAGCGGTATCTCATTGTTTTAATTTCCATTTTCCTAATGAAAAGTAATGTTGAGCATATTTTTATATGCTTATTTGCCCTGTCATTGTGCCTTGTACTTGTAAAGTGTCCAAAAAATAGTAGATGAATTATTTCATAGAATATGTCCAAGAAATCTAAATGCATTGTCACATAGGCATATATCACTAGTCATAAAAAGCCACTCCCAAATAACTATAGCCTCTGGCATAGTCCTTTCCACTTTGTTTTGGAAAAGGCTTTGGTCATGTTTCTCAGTGGTTAGTTGTCCATTCCTTCCCTTAGGTCTACAGGGGGCTCTTTCTTGTATTTTCACCATTTGAACCTGGTGAGGTTACTAGAGACAAAGCCCACAAAAATGTGGGACCCCCCGCCCCCGAAGACTCCAGCCCACACAACCTTCTCATGCTTAGGCTAGTTCACACTCAGCCTCTAGCAATTTGTCAAAATTACTACATAAGTGTTCCTACCAGTTTATGACTCCAGTGGTTTCTGCTTTAGGCAAGCAGATCTCGGTTACTACATCTCTTTAGATATACCTTCCTCTCCAGATTTCTGGGTGGTGTTTGTTTTTGTGATCTCAGTTTTCTTATAGGTTCAAGAAAGATCACTGATTTTCAGTTTGTCCAGCATTTTCTTGTTAGGGCAGAGTGACAACTTCTAAGTTCTTAACAGATTAGAGTTGAAACCAGAAGTCTAATTAGTTATTTTTAAAACCTCTCTGTTTCTTGTGTATGTGTGTGCTTTCCAGATTACATCATGTGTTTTATCATATTATTCATATGCATTCTATAGTCTCTTATCAGGTTGTTTTATTATATGATGTTCCTGGGCTAATTCTCTTCCTGTTTGCATATATTTATTCTCCCTCATAATGGTTTGTATCTTTTTACTGTTAGCTTATTTTCAGTGGTTAGAGAAGTTTTGTGATTGCTTTTATAAGACTTTAGGAGTTTTTAATAATCTTTTATATCTATTTATTATCTACCAAAAAGTAATAAAAAGTGGCCCACACCCATGATTTATGTAGACCTAAGGTTTGGATTTCTTCTGTTAAACGGAAGCCACACCTAGCCTCCAGCCCCAAGGTCCTAGAGCCTGTATCTGGGGTGGGAAAACTTTGTTTATACAGCCTTTCTGACTATGTACTTTATAGAAGCTGGGATTCATCTGCAGCAGTTGGTTTATAAATACCTAGATATTCCGTAATCATTGTTCTATGTCGTCCTTATGGAATTTGTTATTGTTGTGCTGTTTGTTTTTGTGTTACCTAGTAACGATTACACTGTATGTACAATGTAAGGATTTCCCCAAGGGTATTCAAACACTTCAGAAACATATTTTATGGCTGCATAATATGCCATTGTGTAGTTATGTCAGACATTACTTCAACATTTATTTAATATAGGTAATCTATGCTGTTTTCAGTTTTTCACTCTTTAGATAGATGATTAAACATAGAATTACTGTGTCCGAAGGAATGAGATTTTGAATTATTTAAGAGGCCTGATTCATACTGCTGTCTTTTTCTTCTTTTCCTTCCTGTTATTGTGTATCTTTTTGAGCAAAATATTTTGTTACCTTGGTTGATATACAGTGTCATCTAGTTCTTTTAATGACATGGCATTGATTACTAGTAATGGAAATAATTTTATATTTCTTTTAACTCAATGGAGTTAAGAGCATATTCTTCTGAGCTATTCTGTCTAGTTTTAGATCCAAACACTGTTTCTTAATAGTTTTGTGATTGAGGCAAGGTGCTCAGTTTCCTTTTCCATTAATGAGAATGAGCAATTCATAGAGAAGAGAGCTGGTACAGAGGAAGTGATCCATCAGTATGGAAATTATCTGCATTATTTGCTACCATTTTTCTATTTCTTTCTGATAGTTTTAATTATATTTATTTTTCATACAAAAGTTTTTACTTTTTAGACTGGATAAGTCTATCATATTTTCCTTTTATGGAGTTCTTCCATTGCATTTAAGGTTATATTATTCATACTCTCCTGGAGTTTAACAAAATTACCCAAAAAGTATATGAACAATATAATTACAAAGTTAGGATAAAAAAAGAGCCACTTGAGAAAAATAAAGGTATAAAATTAATGAATAAAATAGGAAATTGGTGATCCTTTTTCATGTTCTTTCAGAAGACTAAGATTATACAATATTCAGTGTCATAAATCATGCATGCAAGTGTGAAATAGGATTACCTATAAGTTGAGAAACAATTATATAGTTTGGTAGAGATATTTTCAAAAGACTTTTGGCACCCATGCTAGTATAGTTGGAACTCACAAAAGTGTGAAGAAAAAAATAGTTAACATTTTAGTGACATTTTTTAAAAGTTCACAACATTCAAAGGAAATACTATAGCTAGGAAATGGAAAATGACTAAGTTATCTCCAGTATCTGAAAAAGGTCAGGAGAATTGCATAGCCACTGAAATTAACCCTGTCTACTGGGGAAGCTTTAACCAGACAGTGCTTTAACATTTTTACAGATGGAAGATATAAGTCTGAGTCACTGAATATATTCAAACTCTTCTAAAATGAACAGTTTTGGTTTTCATGGCAACTATAAAAATCAGTTTTCCTATTTTTTTAACTTAAATTGTTTAAATTAGATCATTAAAAGGACACTAATTTTAAGCTGGAGAAAAATAATATAAACTCCTATTTGTTTATTATCATACTCTTGTTCCTTATTTATATTTAAAGAAAAATCCAAAGTTATTTTTGTTCAATATTTATGGCAAAAGTAAAACAGAATCACCAGATGATGATTCACCCAAAGAAATTCTTCAACTTTAAAATAAATTATGCTTAATGGGTTCAAGAATTCATTTTACATTCAAATAGCATTAATGTTGTATGAACCACAAAACATATTAGGGAGCCGGTGTGGCTCAAATGGCTGAGCACTGGCATACCACATATGGGTCCCAGGTACAATCCCTGGCACCTTAAAAACAAACAAACAAACAACATAATAATAAAGTGATTTAAAAACCTATTAAAAGGATTCCAGTCTAACTGATTATACTAAAAATAGAATTGGGAAAAAATGTGAATGCAGGGAAATAAGTTAAAAAATTTCAACTGTTTTGGTGACTGGTTCGAGAGATAAATGCAAACTCAGAATAGACAAATGTAAAATAATTGTATTGTGAACAAGGAACACTGCTAGCAACCCTATACTAAATAAAAGTCATTCAATAGTTTGCATAAGAATATTGCTAATGGAGTTATTGAAACTGCTTTTGCAATTTATAAAAATATAGAACTCAATACTACAGTAAGAATCTCTGCTAGGTAAGGTGTATATCTGGAGTACTATAGACTTGAGAGGCTAAGTATTATATGTAAAAGAAGAGAGTGAAGTGATGGGGGAAAATAGTACTAACATATTTAAAGATTTTACTACATATCCTCTTAAAGATTAACCCTGTGATTAAATTACACTCTAACAGCCTTTCATCAATTTCTTTCACAAAGAAAACTAAAAGAAAACCTCTACATCTTAGTAAATGTTCATAAGATTCTAAGAGATTAATCATTGCATAAAATATTTTTGAAAAGGTTTTCTTTGTTTTAATGCTTCATTTAAAAAATTGTGTAGTTAACTTGTGTATTTAATTTTATTAATATTTAAAAGTAATAATAGAAAGTGACTTCTTTGGGTTTTAAAATATAAATTTAAGTAAACTAAGTTTTATTTTTTAATTATACAAGGTTGAGAATACTGCTTTCTTTCATGGTTGACCATCAGGAAAAAAGAAAATAATTCCAGTGACTTCTATGATATCTGGAGAGGGGAACTTAATTGACGTTACCTAGAACTGGAGCTCCCTAGAGGTTTTGGTGCTTTGCACCACTTTCTACTCTCAAATTTTAAAATGTATACCATGCACTACTATACAAAGTTCTATATCAGATACCTTTGAGCTTTATAGAAGAAAACATACATCAATGTAGTAAGAAACAGTTCAAACAGTTTTTCTGGAGGTAGGCATTATAAATATGATTCCAAGATTACTAATTTTTCCTCTACTCTGTAAACAGTATATAGAGCAAATCAATTCTCTCCTAGTTCAGTGGAATCCCATTTCTTTCCCCTCAGACAGAGAAAGTTCTTCTATATGGCAAATATCCTGTGGTAATTTGGCCTAAAGAGTAGAACTGAGGAATGAAGATAAAGATATTAGATAAAAGTATTGATTTGTCAAGCTGCTTTAAGACTTCTCACAGATAACTAAAAACACAAACACCCTTCTCTGTACCATATAGTTTCTCTTTCCACGCAGTAACAAAAACCACAAGAGAACCAAAACAAAACTGAAATACAACCCAACTTATAGTACCTTCCAAACACTGCAGTATGAGTCAGGAAATTGAACTAGTTGCCACTTTTCCAAGAAACATAGGTGAGTTAGAAAACAAATGTTGGACATACTCCCACAAATCTAAATGTATTTCTTCAAACTCAGGTAAACACATATAATCATGATATTCAGATAGTATAATTAAAAATCCACCTGTTTACTTGATTAGAGTAATTGGTTTTCTACAATAAGCACCCAATAATATTTATGAAATTTTAAAAAGTGCATGTTAACATGTTATATTAAAGAACTGAATTCACTCTACAGAATTTGGATTTGCAATCAAGTTCTTTTGGAGTGTAATGAGCCAAAACCTAAAATGAAGTAATATTGAATCAATATAGTCTGAAACAAATGGAAGAGAATGTTGGAGATAGGTGTAACAGACATTTTGGAAGTAGAATTGGGTTGTCCAGTTGGAGGTAGATATGGCAGTTACGTAAAGGAAAGAGTCAAATTTAATCACTAACACAGAGAGGACAGTGGGGAGAACAGAATTAAGGAGGAAGATACCAAGATGAATTTGGGGCATTTTGAGTATGAGATGTCTGAGGGAGAGCTAGGAAACCAAGACAGTAGGAAATTGCACATCTGAGTCTAGATCTCATGAGGTTAAAAATGTAAAGTTCTTTATAAAACCTTGTACTAAAACAGACTAATGATTTAAGAAACTTTGTTACTTTAACAGAGAAAGAAACACATTTTAGTTTTGTATCAATTTCTATTTGATACTAAGGCCTTTATTTTTTATTTTTATTTATTTATTTATTTTAGGCAGTACCAAGTATTGAACCCAGGACCGTGTACATACAGAGTAGGCACTCAACCATTGAGCTACAAAATCTTACCCAACTTTGACCATAAAAATTCCTTTTCTGGGAACTTTCTGCACTAGTCATTTTATCTTAGGACAAAATTACTTTCTCTTTTCCTTAATTAAAAAAAAAAACTTACATTCTATATATCTTACATACTTAAGTTACCAAAATGATTTTGGAAAATGTCTCCATGCAAAACTCTTACAACATGCAATTACCATCAAAATTAAACTAAGTTGTCAGAAAAATGACTCAATTTGTTTATAAACAAAGATAACCTCTTCATTTTAAATACCTAGTGGCGTGCTGTACTAGAACATTGATAACTTAAAGGAGATGGCATTCAGAAACATATGCTTTCTTTAGTTTACCATTTTATCAGTGCTTCAGAGATATATATTATGAAACTTTTACAAGGACACATTTCTGAAACAGCTTTCTGGAGACAAGTTAGGAAGGCTGGTTGCTATCAGGGCTAAGCCATATTTGAATTGTAGGTTTACAAAAGCAGCCAGCATTTTTCTGTTTTTTTCCTCTTTTTCTTTTATAGAGTTGTCCAGTGCAAAAATTACTAAACTTTTACAGCACCAAATTTATTAATATGGCTATCCAGATCCAATTAGAATTAACATGGAAACAGAAAAGAGAACATTAATGTTGCTAAGTTTTTCTACTTCTCCAGCAGTTAAAGTAATTCCATTTATGATTTCCGTTACAAAAGAAATCCAATTGCAAGATAGTGTTGAAATTAAAGACTCATTTTTAGGTTACTTTTCACCATCATCCAATTTATACTGTGGCCAGGCAACATTGCAATAGAAAACCTTTTTTTTTCCCTTAAAGGGGTTCCCTTTGAATTTACAATTTTCCAATATATAATACAACCTAAAGGAGACATAATCAGCACATTCTTGAGAGTTTCCCATAGCTAGGCAACACTAACAACAATCACAAGGACAAAACATCAAGAACAAAAGCTCCTCAAAATAATAGGTTCCCCAATGTCAAAGACAAATTCAATAGGTGAACTCCAAATTTGAGAACACAGATAATGGGACTCAAACCTAACAGGTCTGTATTCATGAGCTTAGATCAACTGAAATTCAACAGTCCCCTTGGCATGAGCAGACCAACGAAGCTAATCCAACAGTCTCCTCTGCATGAGCAGACCAACAAAACCAATCCAACAGTCTCCTCAGCATGAGCAGACTGACAAAGTAAGCACAGATCAGAACAGAAGAATTTCACATACTTACCTAGCACAGGGAAAGTCTCAACTTAAAAATCACTTTCACATAAAGTGCCTGGTGTCCCACCCATGGCAGAAACCTCTCCTGGAACCTCCAGCCTTGGTCTTCCAGGGAAACCCCCAGGCAGCTACTAGACACAAAGCTGAGGGATTCAGAGAAGTCCTGTGGTTGACAAGACATGGATCAGGGCTGCTCCAGGGGCTAGTCCCAGAGCAGCATGGCTCCTGGCTGGCTCACCAAATTTGTTACTGTAAGCACAGCTATCTCCAGTAAAAAGGCCCACTCAATGAATGCAGTGCCACAAAACAAACAAACAAACAAACAAAAAACAAGTGATGCCAGGGGTCTTGTGAGGAGAGTACATGCAATTTCTCAGTCCTGTGTTGTCTCAAGAACATTAAACTGATTCCTGTTGTTCCAGTTTTAGTGACTTATCTGTCACAGTTTAAATTTAGATATCGGTGCTTCTCATGATAGTCTGTGGTTTTGCTTTAAGATGTTATTTTATTCCTCTTATTCCTGTAAGCAGAACTGGGTAGGTCTGGTAAATGCCTTTTTGAGAAATAAGAAAAAAGTAAACTATTAAGATTAAATTAATAGAAAACTATCTAAATTATGTCTGGGAAGATCCAGAGCTGTTTAATGAAGAAATTTTAATAAGTATATTTTCTAGCTATCAAACCCCTTAATGAGAACAGTGTGGTTTTAAAACAGAGCTGAAACATTGAGATCTGAGGCATATTTGCTTTTATGATTTGTGCTACTTTGTCAAAGTTTTTCACTAACATGATGATTTCCCATGTGGAAAAGAAAAGTTTCCATTATTTTGCAAAAGAGAATTTGATATGTTATATATCTTTCCTTTAACATACTATAATATTTTTAGTATACAATATCAAACATGCAATTCTTAATAGGCTTGATTTATGAAAGTATAAAATATATCTTTTATAGAATTGTTGTACATGATTATAAGATGTGGAATATAATGATTATCATATAGTTTAAAATTTAGTCTCATTTATCTGAGCACATATCTCCTGACCACAATCATCTAGTTGGAAAAATAAAAGGAAATTGTCAAATTCATATAAGAATAATATTATGCTATTTCTTTTATTTCAAAGTTTCTCATATATTCTTCAGAATAACAGAAGCTATTGAAGTGATTCCATCATATGGCATACATATTCACAGGAAAATACTAAGAGAATGTACTTTAGAAAGAGAATCTAGATGTGGGAGGGAGAGGAGGTAAGATATATGGGAATCCCTTATACTTTCGATGTAACTTTTCTGTAATCTAAAACCTCTTCAAAAATAAAGTTTATTATATAAAAACTAACAAAAACCAGTGATAAGTCAACTTGAAGGCCTATACCCTTGATATGGAGTGATGAGTTAGTCATTTGACCACTGAGATATTCCTCACAAGGAAAACATCAGGTAAATATCATTTGGAAGACACTCCACAAAGTCCCTGACCTGTACCTCTGAATATTTTCAAGGTCATCAGAAAAACAAAGAATGTCTGAGAAACTCTCACAGCCAAGGACAGCCTAAGCAGACAAGGGGACTAAATGCAATGTGGTATCTTGGAATAAGCTGTGGAATAGAAAAATATAAAATTAGAGAAATATGGGAAAAGAATGTTCATGTAGTTAATAATAATGTATCTATATTGGCTTATTAATTATAATAAATGTATTATGATGATATAGAAACATAAGACAGGAAACTGAAACTGTTTATATAATAAACCTCTCTACAATCTTCACGATTTTTCTGTAAATTTGAGACTATTCTAAGATAAATATTTATTAAAACACATTGTTATACTTTTCCTAACACATAGTTTTGTTGTATCATTCCTACTATTAATCCTATTAATTCCTTCTGTTTATTAATCCTACTGGTTATTTTAAATCATATTTATGACAGAAAATAAATAATCAAGGGTAATTGAAAATATCAAATAAAAGTCTACTAAACATATAAAAAGAGAAAGATAATCTATTTTAAGCCGTGATATTCACACTGCCCTGGAATCCTATAGAGATTCTGAGAATGTGCCTCACAAACTATTTTGGATGGGAGAAAAGGAGTGGTGCATTCAGATCTTCTCCCAACCCTCCCGCTTAACAGTTGTGTTTGTCCAGCTTCTTATTAAAAATAGATTATGTTTTTAAACTAATCTATTCCTGAATTTGATTACATTAAATTCAATTGAGGACCCTTTGATTAGACTACTTGATAAGATCACTTTAGGGCTTTTGATTGGGCTCAGGCTGAGTCTCTGCCCTCTTGCTGGGTCTGATATTAACAGAGACACAGAGAGAGACAGAGGGACATAGGAAAAGGAAGCCACCATATTTGATTTTCCCATGTGAGAGAGAACTAGAAGATTGCTTAAGCACAAAACTCCCAAGAGGCTGGGCCCATGGAGCAGTTTAAGAGGAGATGGTGAGCCAAGAGGGGAAGGCTGAGACCTCAGCAGAGATTAGCCGCCATCTGCTTTGCCACATGCCCAGACATCAGAATCAACAGAATCAACCTGACTTTGGTGAGAAAGCACTTCTTATGGTGCCTTGAGTTGGACTTTTCATAAGCTTGGAACTGTAAGTTTTTATGCAAATAAATTTCCTTTATAAAAGCCAACCCATTTCAGTTTCAGTAAGAGGACAGAGACCCAAGAGGACAGAGACTCAGTAAGAGCCATGGAGACTCATGCCTCCATGATGTAGTCCAATCAAAAGCAATCTAATCAGGTAATCTAAAGTGAATCTAATGCAGTCAAAGGGTATCACACCCAAAGGAATAGATTAGCTTAAAAACATAATCTTTCTTTTTTTGGGATTCATAAAATAATCTCAAACTGCCGTAATGATATTAAAAATCCAACTGACTTTTAGTGGCTTTCATTGTTGTTTTTTAACTTTCTATAATATACCCTGTTATTGCTTTCATATAGGGCAAACTGTTTCCACCACCCCATACCTTGGTACATCAGGAATATGGAAAAATATTAGAGAAGAGGAAGAAGCCTAGCCAGTGGACTAGAATCCTTTAATACTTTTAGAGGGAAAAGCTCAATGACTGTCATTATTTTCCTCTTTAATTGTTTTTATTAAAATTTTATAAAATTATAAAAGAAAGAATGCTTATTGGAACAAGTAAAATTAATTTTATAAAATTAATAAGCCACTAACTCTCCCTAAATACCACTCTCTCCCATACCAGGTAAACAATAATTCCTGATGTGCATCCATCTATACTTTTCTCTTTGTCCAAACAAATACACATATATAAATTATTTTACATAATTATATAGAAGTATATAATTTATCCACAAAAAAAATAAATTAAAAAAAAAGAAGTATATAATATACATAATTCTTTAACTCGCTTCTTTACTTAATAATATATTATGAGTATCTCTACAATTCAATTCATATAGCATTGGCTCATTCTCTTAATCTATTTATTAACTTACTCTTTTATAATATTCTTGCATAGATATAATATTATCAATCATTCAAACCTTGTCTGTGGATAGATGTGCAGGTTGTTCTGAATGTGTTACTTACAAAAAGTATTGAAAAAACATCTTTAGGAATGAATCCTTATATAAGTTAATTTTTAAAGATGTTTACTGTTTTTCAAAAAATGTTGTAGCACTGGATGTGTTTATTCATCTTTACCTGCCAAATTTGTGATGAAAATATTATCTGTCAAGGAATTTCCATTTCTTATAATGTTCATTGATCATTTGCCCTTCCTCCACTGTGAATCACAGATTTATAAATTTTTGCCCTTTTCTATTAGGTTGTTAAATATACATAAATATTTTTTGCCTATTAGAGATATTCACCCCTTAACTAGAATGTATATTAATAATGGATACTGAAATGTTTTACTTAGGTATGTGTATGTGGTTATTGTTCCTATACATGTTTTTCTTTAGGCTACTCATCCAAATACATCTCCTATCATGCTCCCCTCCTTGTCCACTCGTCCAGACACTGAATGTTTTATTCTTCCCAAACATACCATAAGCATTCTAGCCTCAGGGCTTTTGCACTTTGGATCCCTCTGAATAGAAGGCATTTCGCTCAGATTGTCACCTGGTATGCTCACTCGCTGCTCAGATGCTTCTACTGAAAGGTCCTCTTCACAGAGAATTTCTCTGCTCACTTATATAAAGACCAGCACCACTACCACCTTCAGGTTCATTCTTGTACCCTTTGATTTGCTTTTCTTTATATTACTTACTACTAGTTAAGTGATATTTATTTACATGTCTAATTTTTGCCTCTACCATTGGATGGAAGTAGGCAGACATGCCAGTATACCTAGGACATGCCAGTATACCTAGTGCCAGGGACATAGTGGGTATTCAAAAAATTTTTGTTGAATCAGAGTGTATGGATAAACAAATTAAATTTATAATATGGTAAATATTTGCATGATTTCAGTTTTTCTCTACAGGATTGTGGCATGTTTCTCCATATATATGCAGGATTGTGGCATGCTTCTCCATATATATCCTATAAAAAGCATTTATCGGGAGCAGCTGTAGCTCAGTGGTTGAGTGCCTGCTTCTCA
>JAQZBX010043967.1:9315-21599 GCA_029593785.1 Cabassous unicinctus
AGCCAATAAATCCCTGTTGTTTAAGCCAAATGATTTTTTATATGTGTTGTAACATCAAGGGAACTAAGATGCTTTCCATGGAAAGGAATGGCAGTAGACAGATAGAAGCTTACATAGTGATGTTTAGAAATCAGGTGTAAAGTAGAGTGATGATAATATTTAACATCTTTTCTTTTTTATTCTTAGTGCACCCCCCCCAAACTTTCCTTCAGCGAGCATCCCTACTGAAGGAGAGAATCCCATTAGAGCAAAGTAATAAGAAAATCTCTAAAAATCATTGTCTTGATAAATTACACTCACACCAAGCTGCTTTGCCTATCTTTTTATTTTAGGTTTAAGGAGCTTTAATGTGTTTTAAAAGATTGATTCAAATTAAAAAGAAATCTGATTGGAATTGATTTCATGTTCATCACACATAAATTGAGTAATCTAAATGTGAAACTCCATGCTTTTGATGAAAATGTATTAAAACCACGTAAGAAAATACAATGATAATAATGTTATATTTGCATGTTTCATTGAAATCAACAGTATTTTGATACTTCCTATATAGTTTTTTTGCATTTTTTTAAGCAAGTTCCCTTTATGTTGAAAAATAACAGATGTTCTTAATTGTCATATGATAAATCTTGGAAAATTATTTTTGGTATCCTTTCCAAAACCTGAGAAACTGAGTGACTGATGCCTGCATAGCAAACCACTTTAAAATGCTTTCACTCTAAACCATGTTCACTAAAAACAACAACCACTTACTATTTCATGAGTCAGCTGTGTTGTTGTGCTAATATGGTCTAGGCTTGGTGATCCTGGCTTGATTTGCTCATATTCATGATGTCAGCTGGCAGTTAAGGGAGCTTAACTCTTAAGTGTGGTGATTGGCTACTTGTCAGCTGGTGGGGAAAGGGCAGCTAGACTATGGGTCTATTTCTCTTAATTTATTCCATGTTTTTTCACATGGCAAGCTTAGAGGTTTACAAGAGAGTGTGAAAAGCCACAAGGCCTCTCAAATATTTGGTACTGGCACAATGTCCCTTGTCTTAATCAAAGACTATTCCATGAGCAGCTTATGTTCAAGGAGTGGAGAAATAAAATCCACTTCTTGATGTGAAGAGCTGCAAAATCACGTTGACAAAGGTCTGGGATACAGAAAGGAGTGGGAAATCTGGGCTAAATTTGCACCACAATAAGTAACAAATCTTTATAAAAGACAGATCATTTCCAAATTTTGGACTGTCAGCAAAATTGAAAGACAAATTAATTGAGTTGAATGCATTCTTAAAAATAATTTTTGTGTAAAACCAATGTGAGAAATTGTCCCATAACTTGAATGGAGTTGAAAGAGTTGAATGACTTTGCTATGACAACTCAATATTCAGCAGAGTTTCCATTCCCAATTACATTTTTTAATTAAAATTATTATTTATATCAATGCTACAAGTTACTTAATAAACAAAAGATAATAACTGCAATAATAATAAATCTGCTTTGGTCAGTGATTATTTCCCCCCCCCCATTTTTATTCATTACTCAATTTTGAGGGGTTTGATGTCTGCTTCAGGCTGAGAAAGGTTTTAGGTATTAAAGGGCAAAGAAATGGAGTTCTTTTGCTTGCAGTTGAAGATACTCTTTATTTTGGGGATGAAGCTGGTCCATCCTCATCATTTTGTTACTTGTCCATGGCAAACCCAAAGAATTAAAGAGTAGGTGTTGACTGCATATCTGCTAGGTTTCAGGGATGAAGCAGCATAGGACAATCCAAAGACTTTAAGTCTCTGAGAAATATACTTAACAGATAAGTTGAAAATTATAGGTTCAGATGAAAGAGTAGAAGAATCATGATTAAGGAATTTGTAAATGAATATAACTATGATCTATTGGGGAAATAGGTTTATCTATAATCCCACTGATGGGGTGATGATTTCATGAGGCTGTGCGGCTTTTCTATGGTTTCTGGATGTCCCTAGGTCCCTCAGGAGTGCTTTTGTTTGAGGCTTTGTTTACTGTGTTAGTTGGTGTCAGTCTGGCTGAAATATCCATAAGCATAACCTCTGGCATGACTTCCCAACTCATTTTGAAATCTTTTAGTCATAAAAACTCTATTTTATTTCATATTTCTCCCTTTTGGACAAGGTCTTTCTCCAGATTCATCAGTGATTAATGCATGATAATAATCCCTCAGTGCCAGGGGAGCTCATCCCCAAGAGTCATGGCCTACATTGTGGGAAAGAGTAGTGAGTTTATTTGCAGGGTTTGGCTTAGAGAGAGGCCACATTTGAGTTACAAGAAGGTTTTCAGGAGGCAATTGTTAGGTATTAATTTTACTTAGGCTTATTTTCATTATTACAGGAATAAGGCTCATAAGGGCAACACTTGAGATCAAGGGCTTGGCCTACTGGCTTATTTTCTATTACTAGACAAGTGTCATATAATCCAGAAAAGTATGTCATCATATTTGTGAAAGTAGCATGACTTTCCTTGGAGGAATGTTTAATATTTTGTTAGCTACTGTGTGGGCCTCTATCTATTCAGAAACCAAACCAATGGCAACCAGGATATCTTTTTATATCCCATATTAATTTATAGCTATATAACTTTCAAGATGTTCAAAAGACCCTGTCTGTCAGGACACACATATCCCATCTTTACATTCTGACCAGGGTTATGTTAATTGGCAGGTAGAACTTGAATTATATACTTGTCTTGTTTCTCATGTAAAGTTCTTCTCATGTACCTTTAGAGAAGCCTCAGAGTACAACAGTATACCTGTCAAGGAAATTTGGTTGTTTTTCTGGTATACAGCATTTTTTAAGAATAAAATATGCAATATTCCCATAAGCCCCTGTTTTCTCATAGAAGTTGTGAGTTTAAAAAACAGTCATACATAGCACACAGGATTCCCATACATCCTCCCACTACCAACTTCCTGCATTATTGTAAAATATTTGTTCCAAATGTTGAAAGAACATCTTCAAAATATTACTTTTAACTACAGCCCATAATTTAAATTTGGTGTATTTTCTTATTAGTAATCCTATTATTAACACCATGTATTAGTATTGTATTTTTGTTATAGGTCATGAGACAGCATTCTCATATTTTTGCAGTTAACCAGAGCCCATCATCGACCATAGGTTTCACTGTGTTATACATTCCCATGCCTTGTATGTTCACTCATTTACTCTCAGTTTCACCATAGAGTTGTGCTGTTACCACACCAGTCAAATTTAGAGAGTTTTCATAGTTCCAAGATGAAAAATCCCAGACCTTAACATACTCCCCTTTTGTTGAACCATCCACTTTGATATGGTACCATCTTTGCCATTACTGTAAAAATTTCAATATTACTGATAACTATAGACCATAAATTACATTAGTTATACTTTCCTCATGTATCATATTCTATATTATTGAGGTACATTTGATCTAGTTCACAGGAAAGAATTCTTGTATTTGTACTATTAATCACAATCTTCATTTACCACCATTTCTCTATGTAACACAGTCCATAGATTATCATCTATCATTCTTTAAATTTACATTTATGTTCCCAGACTACTCCTTTCAGCCAGTGTCACCTTTATACATCAGCAATGTTAGTTATACTTGTTATAATGTGTTAACATCTATTCTATCTATTTCCACACATTTACAATCAAACTTATTAAAAATTCTACATACATTAAACATCAGCTACCCCTTCTCAGACCTCATGCTACCTCTTAGTAATTTATACTCTGCAGGCTAAACGTATTTTTGTTTAATATGGTGAAATTTTCTCAGAATTTTCATCAATTTAATAGTAAAAATAAAATTGGTACTGAGCCCTTTTGTCTTCTAGCAATAAGTGATTGAAATGGTTAAGTTCAAAGAAGGGCTATGCAATAACTGCAGATGTATGGATTCCATATGGAAAATAATCACTACACACGATTATTCTGTGTTACTGACATCTCTGTTTCTCAGACTGTAGATTAGAGGACTCCACATAAGGACCACCAATGTGTAAACACAGAGCCCACTTTGAGCTGGATACTTTGGGGACACATGTGAGGAAGAAGAATGTGTGTTGGAATATGGTGATGGCAGTCAATTGTGAGGCACAGGTGAAGCAGACTTTGTGGCACCTACTGGCTGAATGCTTCTGCAGGATGGTGAGAATGATGAACACATAAGAAGAGATGAATAGTGTGCCCACTTCATTAAATGTGGCAAAGATTAAAAGCAGCAGCTGGTTGAGATAAGTATCAGAACAGGAGAGAGAGAACAGTGAGGAGAATGCACAGAAGTGATTTATTGTGTCAAAAACATGAGAGGATCATTTGAAAGTAGAGCATGTGATCTCAAGGGATGTGCTACCCCCCAGGCCTATGATCCAATAGCCAGTATGGAACTGAGTTTCTGTGACATGACATCTGTGTAGAGCACAGGGTTGAAAATAGCCACAAAGTGGTAATAAGCCATCACAGCTAATACAAAGGATTCAGCCACCACAAAGATATGAAAGAAAAAGAATTTTATTACACATCTTAAAAATGAAGTGGAGCTGTCTTCTATAAGTTGGTTCCTCAGCATCTGGGGAGCAGTCATGAAAGAAAAATGGAAACCCACAAATTAGAGATGGCTGAGGAAAAAGTACATTAGGATGTGTAGTAAAGGTTTTAATTTTGATGATCACAATCATTCCAATATTTCCAAAAACAGTAACACTGTAAAAGGCCAGAAATTCCAAGAAGTACTGGGTAATCTGAGAAGCCCAGGAGGGCAAATTTGGCCACAGCAGTGATATTTTTCTCAGCCAGAAACATCTATCTTGTTGATGGAATCTGAAAATCAATCTTGAAAAAACATATTAAGGAGAATGATGGATATGTGAAGCATGGTTAACTGTCTGTATTAGTCAGCCAAAAGGGGTGCTGATGCCAAGTACCAGAAATCTGTTGGTTTTTAAAAAAGGTATTTATTGGATGTATTAGCTTACAGTTACCGGGCTCTAAAGAGTCCAATTCAGGATACCATAGGAGATACTTTCTCACTTAAAGTCTGTTGACACGTGTTGAAATAAGATGACCCAATATCTGCGAGGGTTCAAACTTCCTCTTTCCTCTTAAGGCTCCATGAGTCCAGCTTCTTCTGATATCAACTGGAGGCTGGCATAGGGCTCATCTCTTTTCCCAAGGCTCATTTCTTTCTGGCCTCAGCTGTTCCATTCTCTTCAAAAGGTCAGCTGCAAACTATCAGGCTCATCTCTCTTCCCAGGGATTCTAGCATCAAAATTAAGTTCTCTCCTCTGCCATGTATTTTTCTGTGTATCTACTTCTCTGTGTGTGTACTTCCAAGTGAGAGCCTCTTTTATCAGCCTACTGAAGGGGCAGGGACTCAACACTGAGTCTCACTCTATAGACGTGGTTGAATCAAAGCCCTAATCTTAACATATTAATCAGACATCTCAGCTGAATCTAATACAATCAAAGGGTTCCAGAGGAACAGAACAGTTTACAAACATAATCAGTATCTCATTTTGGAGTTCATAAATAATATCAAATTGCCACACTGTTGCATGTGTAGAGTGTAAGGTGAGAGAAAATAGACCTCTTTCATAATCCTGATAGATGTTAAGTATCTAAGACAGGAATATCTATAATTTCAGGAATAGAATTTTCTCAAGAATTGTCAAACAATTTCATTCATGTTCTGAAATGTAATTTAAAGACTTAGAAGTGTAGTAATAATTTAATCAAACAATTTATATGGTAACAGGTAAGTAAATCCTCCTGTAAGACATTCCCATCTCATTGAACTTCATGAGTTCTGGAGAGCACATGAAATAGCTATTTATGTCTTTGTTACATAGACTAATGAAAAATGAAAACATCTAAAGTCAAGTCTGTAATTACAGAAAATTTCTACATAGTAATGACATGCATATATATTATAATATATAGAAAGAATAGTTCTTTTTTATCATTTAATGCCAGACTTTAAGTGCAGTTTAGCACTCTCTCATCATTCCATTTTTGGCCAAGTAAGTCAGAAATCAAGGTCAGTACTGACTTATGTTTTCTGAAAAAAGAATATATAAAAATGCCTCTTTCTGTGGGTGAGCAAGAGGGGAATCAAGGAAGCCATGACTTTCACAATGACATGAAGATTTTAGATAATCAACCTACAACTCCAACTCCAATCCCCTCTACTAACAGACATGTACCCAACTCTCTATGCCAGTCTCATTACAGAGGGATATAGTAACATTTTCATTTTGTAAAGGTTACATTAGGAAATTCTTCATTTTGCTAATACTTTTAATCAAATAAAAGAAAACTTTAGACTGTAAAAACATGGAAATTTTTCCCATGAAAGTGTTTAGAGTGTTTAGAGTCACAGAGGAGTTCTAAAGAGCTGTGTCAAGATGAACCATAGAGGAATGGAATTTAGAGACACGTTCCCATTCAGGTTTAAGTATGATAAAAAGTATTAAATTTGACAAAGTTGTATAGATTTTCTAGGCCCATCAATTTTCTCTCCCTCAAGCCACCTAGAATATGCATTCTATATGTTTGTTACTTATTAGGAAGATAGAAGAAAATCTTAAGGTGTCACCACACTCTATACATATTTATGATAAAGGTATTCTTAATGCAGAAAGAATGGTGAGATTCCTCAAATTGCTTCCCCAGGTAAGGTTGTCAGTTAAATATAGGACAACCAATTAAATTTGACTTTCAGATGGATAATGATTTGTTTTTGGTATAGTATATCACAAATATTACCTGGAATATACTCATATTTTAAAATGTTCTCATTATTTATCTGAAGTTCAGATTATACCAACTCAAAAGATGGGGACTTTCCTGGTTTTAGTGCTGTAAATTTCAAATATCAAGAATCCCCTTAGATTCCTTAGAATGAAGATCCCTTACTAGACTATCACTTCTTGCATCATCTCTGGTTCTGCAACCCAAGAAATATGTTCCAGATGTTCTAACACTGAAGGTCTGAGGTCCCATGCAAAGATAAGAGCTCTCAATGGCCCTATCTGTTCAGTATCCAAGGATTTAAGGAAAAATCAGAAGACAGTCTTTTTGAAACAAACCTTACTATTGTAAAAGTTATTCTTAGTGCCCTGTTTCTGCTTTTCTCAGTCTCACAACAATAAATATTTTGAGCTTGAAAACACTTTATTGTGGATAGGTTTCCTTGCATTGTACCATACTTAGCAACATCCATGGCCTGTACCCACTAGATTCCAGGAGCTGCACCCCACTCAGTCATGAAAACTAAAAGTGTCACCAGACATGGTAAAAGAACCCCTTGAGTTGTAGGTGTCCATAATCACCCTTAGCTGAGAAACACTACCATATTTCCTGATTATGTTAGATTTTAATATTTCTGCTGCCTGAAGTCAACTTGCAACCAATGTACATCTTTAATATCAAGGTTTCTTTTCACCAAAATGATGACCACTGTATGGATTTTTATTTAAAGTATTATCTTTGACTCAGGACATAAGGTATCTAATATCATTTTCCTTGTAATTTCTTTCCAGTTTTTTTCCCTAATATCTTTTCTATGCTCTAAAATCTTATTTCATGTGGGTTCTGTTTATTTCTGTTTATGTCTCTCTCCAGAAGACTCATATGGCCAGTTTCTATGAGATCATCACTATCATGATCATCCTTATCTCCTATTTGTTTATGCTCATCATCATCCTGAGGATGAGCTCTGCAAATGAAAGACACAAAGCCTTTTCCACCTGCGCCTCCCACCTCACAGCCAACATTGTCTTCCATGGAACAATCCTTTTCATTTATTGCAGGCCCAATTCTGACTACAGTCTGGAAACTGATAAAGTGGCCACAGTGTTTTATACTGTGGTGATTCCCATGCTGAACCCCCTGATCTATAGCCTGAGGAACAAGAACGTGAAAGCAGCTCTCACTAAATTGATGGGTCCCAAAATATCTTCTAAGAGACTTTTTTTTAAAACAGGACTCAGATTTCCAAATAGGATTCTGGTGGACGGAAGAGTAGGTGGGTTGCAGTGCTACACTGTACAGAATAGTAAGGAGCAAGGTAGATATGAATGACTCTTTTTGGATTCACATATATTTGTGCCTTTTCAATTTCTAAGAGGAGGATAGAGCATAATCCAAAATATGCCTCCATATTTTGCTTTTCTTCAATTGCTTTTGTTTAAAATGTATATGAACAGTGGCACTACTAAGACTCCGGCATTGAGGTTGCTTTAAAACTTTCATAAATCTAATGAATAGTTCATGAGAATTACACTTTTTTTCTATAACCGTTAGGTAAACTGTGATTCTTTTCAAAATTGCAATCCTGTTTGTTACAAGGTATATATTAGTAATTGTTATTATAATCATTATCAGCAGCAGCATTTGTTATTCTTTTTTCTTTTACTTCTTGTAGTCAATTTACCCTATGATCTAACAATCTAGATCAAATTCTTCCTGTAGCTTATGAGTGGGTTTCCTGGACTCTGCACATGTTCTTTGCATGTGTCTTTGCTTTTGCTGAACTGCCCTATCTTCAGCCTTTCTCTACATGCCCAGATCAAACCTCTCCACTCTGTCACAATTACTATGCACCAATTGATATTGTAATTGTGTTTCCATTTTGTTTCATGTCAGTTTCTATATTATTTACTTTAAAAAGAATATTCTCACCTTCTAGCAATAGTGATGTGAGAAAAGCAATAAGCTTGAGAACATAAAATAATGGGTTGGTGTTTTGACCGTGATTTTTTTATTTGGTAAGTAATTTAATCTATCCAATTCTCTAATTCCTCAAGTTTAAACATGGGATAATACAGGCAACCTCACAGCATTATGTTGAAATTGAATTATGACAACATATTTGACATTTGACAGTTCATTGGGACATAGAATGTTCTTAGCTAATGTGTTTTTTTTGTTTTTTGTTTTTTCACTTTGTAAAAGAGTTCCTTTTATTACATAATAAGAATCTTCATTTTACCAAAGGACAGAACTTCAAAATTTTTAATGCACCCCTAATGCATTTAAAACAGAATTCGATTTGCATACCACTTCTCAAAAGCAAATCCCATTTAGCAAGATTTGCTAACTAATCTGAAAAGCATGGGAAGTAATGTCTGTTTAAATGAAATCTTTGAGGCCTGGAGCAAACCACACTTTAAACTTCTAAAGTCAATATAAACATCCCACATTTTATTGCCCTTTGCTTTATTGTGCTTTGAAATTTTGCGTGACTTTACAAATTGAATGTTGCTGGCAACGTTGCTTTGAGCAACTCTGTGCCATTTTTTCAACAGAACTGGCTCACTCCCTGTCTCTGTGTCACATTTTAATTAAGGTACATACATTGCTGTTTTAGGCATAATACTATTGAACAATTTGCTATGATTTAGCTTTTATATACACTGGGAAACCAAAAATTTCATGTGATTCACTTTATTGTGGTTGCTTTATGACAGTGATCTGTTACCACAACTGCAATATTTGTGAAGTTTGCCTGCAACATCAATAACCACTTTGAGGGTTTTTTTCTTTTTTGATTATTTTGACATTATGTTCAATAATGTATAACATTTAGCTGATGAATATACAAAACAGAGAAGGAACAACAATAACAACACTACAAATTCTATTGCATGATTTACCCATGCTACTAGCAGTGATTTTTAGATAAAGCCACCTAAACTGTGTGGGTACAATTTCATTAATAACTTTCATTTTGAAAGGCATGACATTGGAAAGAATAAATCTCAATTCATTATCCAATTAGTCCTTAGCAAACCCATGGGTATCCTAACTGGAAAGATGGGGACATTCTGTCCAAGTGACGGGACACTGTCTTTGAGGTGTTTCTCACTATGTATCCTTCTTCTTCATGTCTCATTTGTTAATTGTTATAGTCCTATAAGCTTTATCATTATTAAATGTGTACATAATAAATAAATTTTTAATTAAACCATAACATAATGATAGTTTTATTCTCAATTGTACAATATATCCAATTACTGTGATATTATGGGTGAAAATATACCTCTTAAAATCAATGAAATAAGGTATTTCCAGATCTATAAGGAAAAAAGAACTATTGAGTCCCTATTTTATTATACATTTTAAATTAATTTTCCTAGCTCACTCAAGGTATGAATGCTTTTCAATTCATGGTTATTTGATTCTTGCACCAAAGATGGAAGGCCAGTATAGCAGGAAGAAAGGTCCAAACCTGAGAAGATAAGACTGGACACCCAGGCCTGGATGCAGGAATTAATATATGGACTTGAAAAATGGACATATTTTTACCCCTTGTATGAAGAGCATTGTATATTTCTCAAATGTTTCAGATGATGAAAATATAGCTAGGAGTTCTGTTTCAATAACACTTAAAAACATGCATTTTTGGGTAGACACAGAAGTGAGTGAGGAGAATGTAAAATGGAAAGAGAAATAGTTTGTGATCTCAAGGAACCCACATTCTAGTTGAAGAAAAGCCACATACATTTATAAACAGAGAAGTACAATACACTGTGGTTTGACAAATAAGTAAAGAATTGATGATGAGCAGAAATCATGGCATCAAAAATTTGGACTTGGTCCAGAGGAATTGGAAATGGCTTCCTGCAATTGTTCACATCTCAGCAGTTTTTGATGGATGAAATCACCAAAGTTCATGAGACATTACACAAATGCACAGATATGTAGTATTGGTAATTATTATCCCATTAAAGACATGTCCAAGTCTTAATCTGCATTCCTGAGGCTTCGTACCAATTTATAAATAGTATCTTTTAATATGTTAAGGTTTGTCATGGTGTGGACTCATTTATTTATACCATTTTCAGTGATCCTCTTTAGGCATGGCTAAACTTTATAAGGATGGACCTTAATCGCTATGAAAGAAAGCTTAAAAATAGAATAAATTCAGATGAGAGAAGTCAGAAGAAACCAGGAGACTCCAGAGAGAGAGATCATCAAGTGATGGAGGATGATCGCTAAAACTCCAGGAGAAAGTATGGCCTGTTGATGCCTTGATGTTGGACTTGTAGCCTTCAAAACCATATGATTTAATTTCCTAGCTGCTAAAACAAATACCACACAAGGGGTTGGTTTAACCAAGGGAACTTATTTTCTCACAGTTTTGAGGCTAAGCAAAGACCAAAATTGAGGCATCAGCAAGATGATGCTTTCTCCAAAAAGACTGTGACCTTCTGTGACTCACTGCCAGAGAGGGTCCTTAGTTTTTCTGTCACATGACAATGTTCATGGCAGTGTCTTCCCCTTTCTCTTCCATGTTCTGTTGACATCCAGCTTCTGTCTGCTCCTAGTGGCTTTTTCAATTTTTGTCTGAATTTCATTTATGCTTAAAAGGACACCAGTAATCTGGAATAAAACCCAACTCGGTTCAGTTAAGCCACATCTTTATTGAAGTTCATCTTGAAGAGATATTCTTTAAAATGAATCCACATCCATTAGAATGTGGACCAAGACTAAGGCACACAATTTAATCCACCACACTGTGAGATGATAAATGCTTGTTTTTAGGCTAACCAGCATGGTGTAGCACTTTTCATGTCATGTTATATAAATATATAAAATATTTTTTGATATATAAAAACCTAAAATTTTACAGAAAAGAGGAGATGCATAAGGATGGTAGAGAAGTTTTTGGATGCCATTTTTTAGAAACTGAGGCATGCACCTTTGAAATGGGGAGTCATTCATATTTACATACTGGAGAATGATTTGCTTATCATAGCATTCACTTATTTATTTTAATTCCGTTTATACTTATTTAATTATTTTTAGTGTAAGCAATGCTTTCACATGGTCCACTTTCTTTCCCTTTCTCTGAGTCATATGCAAAACTCCCAATATATCATTCCAGATGTATTTATACATATTCAGACACATATATAAATGTAAGTTGATTCCTTTGCTAATAATTATTTCAGTGGCAGTGTGAAGGACAGATATGAGGACAAGTCTATAGGCAGGAAGACCAATTTGGAGGGTAATGAGCAGCAAGAGTGTGAAATAATTTAAAAAATGATCTAAAGACTTACCAAGTGTAAGAGAGAAAAGAAAATAAAGTACTTGGTGGAAATATAGATTGTTAACTGAATGCAGAATTCTGGATAACTTTTTGAAAACTATGTGATAATACAAAGAAAATATGAGATAATGTTGTGAGTTATCGACAATATAAATATTAATCAGGGATTTAGGAAGTTGGCAACGACATTAGAAATGCTAATAATACTGGTTCTAGCCCCATTT